>MKEJ01025019.1:0-11571 GCA_001753735.1 Embelia ribes | reverse complement strand
TGTTTAAGTTTATTTCTTAATTATTTCATAATTGTTTCATAAATGTTTTAGAACTTAAGTAAATTGTTTCGTAAATGTTTTGGAACTTAAGTATTCTTAATTGTTTTTTAACTATTTCGACAAAGGGTAAAATGTTCAAAATATTATATTTTTAAATATTATTAAATGAAGGTCGTTTGCTTAATTTAATAACTTATGGTCATTTCCAATTTTCTCTAGTAATTTAGTACTCCCAAACCAAGATCAACATGTTACCCCAGTGTCTGACACTCTTGTAAACAGTGTAAGGATGAGAAGTTTTTTCTTTGGCCATGAAAATAGAATTTTGTAAAAAAAAAAAATCAGGGATAGTTTTATAATTATATTTGCAAAATTTTATTTTTATGACTAAAAATTTATCTCAACCTTTACACTCCGTGAACAAGTATCGGAGACTGTTCTCCCACCCCAATATATTCTTCTTTCTCGCAAGCATACATCACGGTTTATTCTTCTCTCTTTTACACTTGCAAATCGTATTGATCTTTAGGATATATCAATCCCATATGCGAAAAAATTTTATAACGTTTGTATCCTTTTTCTATTTTGGAACCTTTATTTAGTTTATTTTTTATTAGGGATGAACAATTTATCCTGTTTGACTCTGGATCCAGTATGATGTATATCATGGATTGTGAGTCTGTTATAGGCACTAGCCGATAAACGGTTGGATATGAGATAAAATAGTTGATTGTACTCTACGTGTGGAAGTCGGTTGCTGACTACACCGTAAAACTATATAAAATATGAGGTTTAATATAGAGTAATTGCATCAATTATTTTTTCATTTAGTACACATAATTTGTGATATTTCGATATTATAAATTTTCGTATACATTTCAGGTAATTGGTATTAAAAATAACGAATTACTTACGTTTGGAATTTATCATGGATTTTTGGTCAAGAGTTGATGTATAAAAAAGCAATAAAAGATTCTTGGGTACTCAAATTTGAGGGTTTGAAATTGAAGGCTTGTTAATTGAAGAAATAAAGAGTAAAAGAAGTGATCAACAATTTCGGAGATTTTCGATAGATCGGAGGGTATGTACCGTTCGATCAAAACAGATTGAGCCAGACACGTGTCTTGCACCTGACAAACACCTATTTTATATTATTTTAATCCGTTTTAAGTATAAAACTACCAATAAGGCTAGTTTAGCCTTTTGTAAAAGATAGAGAATATTTCAAGGATCTTTACAATCCTAATTCATTTTCTCATCTTTCTTCTTGTTTTGTAGATGCTAGAAAACTTGCCACTTAATCTCTTTAATAAAGTTGTGAGTTTTATTTTTGTGGATAATATTTTGTTCATTTATATAACGAATTACTATGTTTCCTTATTTCATCATGTGTGGCTACTTTTTTATGCATGCCCCCTGGAATGATAAATGTATTTGATATAGATATTAAATTTATGTATTAAACTACTTTACCAGACTAATTCTTATTTATTGAACATATCTTTTAAACTAAATCGGAGTAAATTGGTAGAGAGTTTTCATTAGTTTTTTTCACAAAACTATCCTATCGGAATAAAAATTTATTTTTTAAAACAATGTTGGGCCTAATGGCTTAGAAAATAAGATTTTTATAGCGATGGAGCTGGAATTTTTTCTATTTTATTTAATCTAAAATTTTATTTGTCCGAGTATCTTATAAATCATCTAGGCATAGTTATGGAGTCTGACAAACTTCCGATGACACTTTAAGTGCATATTAATTGAATTATAGACATCAGTGATTAAATAGTTAATTTACTGACGGAGTTCGCTAATTAGTACAATATACGATGTTTAATAAATAGAATTTAATGTACGGGACAACACTAAAACATATCAGGGGCAAATAACTTTTGTATATTAATTTTATCTCATTTCTTATTTTAGAAATCAAATCTCCCGAATCGAGACAACTACGGAGAGTTAGGGCAAGTAATAATATATAAACTTGGTTATTTCTTATCTACAAAGTGTGTATCATTAAGAGTCCATGAGAATGATAAATCCAATATTTTATTAGAAAAAGTACAATGTTCCTAGTGCCCTTGCTAGGTATATAAATATGCACGTTTAAGGAGAAATCAATTGCCTAGTAATGCCTTTGAGTAGCTTTGTCACATTAATCGGCTAACAGTAATACACTGGTACAAAGTTCGGATAATCGGGTCTGGTTTGACATCTAGACCCAATCTCAATACTAAGAAATTAGGTTGGGAAGAACTAGTAACGGATTTAGGATTCTCAAATATGGGAGGTCAAGTCCACTTAAATTATATAAGTAGCTATGCATTTTTTTTCAAGGGGGCCGCCTAAGGGATAAATCTATTTTTTTAATTTTTCTATAAAAATTCGGGAGGGATTTTGGAGGTTGGTGAAGACCATGGTCCCTCACTCCCGCCCTCCTCAATCCTCACCGGGCCGGGTAGAAGCCTTCGGGCTGGTTCACGTTTGGTAGGCCCAGTGTGTTGCTGGTCACATGATCTTCCCCAAGTTTGAGAAGTCTTTTTCCATTCTTGGGTCCAATATTTTGAATTGGCTCAGCTTTTGAGCCCAACTCAGTGCGTCACCTTTAATGACATTCGGATTTTTGTCCAACTCTCAATTGAAAAATTGTAATCCTACCAAATTACAAAATACAAATATAAGGCATTTTTGAATTAAAACAGTATTCAAATGAATTTGGGCGTACACTTTCCAAGGCCCATAACCTTGGCCCAGAAGAGGCCCCAGACTTCTTAACCTTGAAGCATATTACTCTACTAGAGCACCCACTCACGCGGGTCTTGTAAATTATAATTGTAAAATTGTAAAAACAAATTGAAATTAAGACAAAAACATAACTAAAATATAAACAACAAATTATATATCACATTATCAAACTACAATTGCTCATGAAAATTGAAAAAACACATTTGACACTTAATTCCATATTAATACTAAAAAACTAACAAAGAAACTATTTATTATCCCAAAATATAGACTGAATTGCAAGATGTAAAAAATGAACAATATAAATGCATTAAGAATAATATATATGGGTGGGGGGAAATGTATGGGGTTTAAATGTGGCTTTGGAGTGAGAGCATGGACATAGAGGAAGTTATAACTATTGTTTGCATAATTGTCGTAAATGTCCTCTATGAAACTAACTATTATATTAAAATGAATTGGCACACTACAAAAGTCTATAGTCAAATTTCTAATTCATTTTAATAATATTATAGATATTATTATATTCTCTCAAGCTAGTTTTAAGCTGTAATTTACTGATACATAAGCTTGGGTCAATGAAAATTAAGGCTTCAAAATTATATTCCCGCATTATGCTTTGTTATTATGAGGTCGTATGTTCAATTTCCCTGCCTCGTCTTTCAGTTCCAATGTCTAAACAAGGGGGTTCTATTGTCAAGGTTTGGAATGGAAATTCTTAAGAAAACTACTCCCTTATATATATATATAATTAATAAATAAGGAAAAAGGAATACGAAAAGCAAAAATAGAATGGTTATGCATCCAAAATTCTGGAACATTAGTTTGAATAAAAATATCTACTACAGCATGTAAAGTTCTTTTTTCCACACATAATTTTGGTCCTCAGTAACTATCAGGACCTTGATGAATTTTGGTCCTCAATAACCTCATACTCACAATATATATATAATAATAATAATAAATATTGTAAAGTAAAATACTTGGTAAGATGATCAAATGGGTGTAGATAGGTGCAACCTCTTGTTGGGGGTCCAGGACAAAAAATAAAAATCTAACTACATGAGAATTGATGGATTAGAGAGTGCCATGTATACAAGTAAAACCAATGGATCCGAAACAGAAATCTTGGCAACCAATGAAAAGAGAGATGAAGATATCACGTAGATAAGAAAAATAGATTGGCCATGAAAGCAAAGTTGTATTAATACCTAGCAAAGTAATGGTTTCTCTTCCCACCTAGAACAAAACAACAACACTTGAAAAAACAAAACAGATTTTTCTTCTTTTAATTCTATCACCAATGGCAACCTCAACAATGGCCCTCTCCTCCCCCTCTTTCGCCGGTAAGGCGGTGAAACTAAACCCCTCTGCCCCCGAGTTCCTCGCAGGCGGTAGGGTCACCATGAGGAAGTCCACTAAGCCGGCCCCCTCGGGCAGTCCCTGGTATGGTCCAGACAGGGTCAAGTACTTGGGCCCATTCTCTGGAGAGGCTCCGTCATACCTCACCGGAGAATTCCCAGGGGACTACGGCTGGGACACTGCCGGGTTGTCAGCTGACCCCGAAACCTTCGCCAAGAATAGGGAGCTGGAGGTGATCCATAGCAGGTGGGCCATGCTTGGCGCTCTAGGTTGCGTCTTCCCAGAGCTCTTGGCCCGCAACGGGGTCAAGTTCGGAGAAGCAGTATGGTTCAAGGCCGGGGCTCAGATCTTCAGTGAGGGTGGACTTGACTATTTGGGAAACCCTAGCCTCATCCATGCACAGAGCATTCTTGCTATCTGGGCCTTCCAGGTTATCTTGATGGGGGCCGTGGAGGGGTATAGGATTGCTGGGGGTCCGTTGGGCGATGTAGTAGACCCGCTTTACCCTGGAGGGAGCTTTGACCCATTGGGTCTGGCAGACGACCCGGAGGCCTTCGCGGAGCTTAAGGTGAAGGAGCTCAAGAACGGTAGGCTTGCAATGTTCTCTATGTTTGGGTTCTTTGTGCAGGCCATCGTTACCGGTAAGGGCCCGATTGAGAACTTGGCGGATCACCTTGCCGACCCAGTTAACAACAACGCTTGGGCCTACGCCACCAACTTTGTACCCGGAAAGTGAGGAAAAGATTTGCTGTATTTGATGTAACATTGGTGTGAATTATTATTATCCCGTTATATATTTTGATGTTTTGTGTTGCTAAAAATTCGATTTGCTGTCCTATTCTTATTTGTTCCATAAATTTGGTGAAATTTCTTGATCTCCAAATTAACTAAAGAGGCAAAAGAATTTGAAGATCACTATTATGTTAGTTTAGTAATTTGCCTTGATGAATAAATAGAATCCACAAGCAATAGGTTCCACAAATAGAAATGTATTATTGCTGTAACATGCTATATATGATTTCAATAAGTAGATGCCACTGGGAAACAACAAACAAATAGCATATATAGTAGATTAATTAGGTTTCTTTAATTTTCTATTCCCCAATTTGTTATTAACTGTCTATGGTGTATGCTGATGAAAATATTGGACAAGGAAATTAAGACATCCATGTAACTCGTTAAACTTTTGGATTTAATAATAGCCAGCTTTCTCATGGAATAATTGAATTGTTATTTTTCATTTTAAAAGGAGTAATAAGAGAACAACTTGAAAATTTTACCGCGGAATCTTATCTATAATATGTATGGAAAATACATTAATACATAGAATTTCTTAAAAACAAGAAGTAAACTATTACACATTAGCGAGTAATCGGGACACATTAGCGGGAAAGATTTTCGTCAGAAATAAAAAACGAGATTACGCAATTCCTTTCTAAAAATTGTAGAGTTGCAAAGATTAGAGCATAATGCAACCATTTTTCTATTTTTGGTTGTATTGAAGAACAACTTGATTTACGTACAGTGTTGTAAATGAGTAAGGCCGAGTTTTATTAAGTTAGTGTTTGCCTTATGAATGAGTCGTAAACAAGCTTTACCTTTGCTCGTCCACGAAACGGGTAGACTAGAGCCGAGTGATTTACGAGCAACTCTCAGCTCGATTCTTTTTCGACCTCTACAAAGTGCAATATCCCTTTTGACCCCTACACAGTGCAATTTCCTTGATGCCATAATTTAGAATAACAGAGAGAAAAGCTATGCTGAGATAAGCAGGAAATTATGAGGAATCCTAAAATCAGTGACTATGTTTATAGAAAATGGTCCGATTAGTGGCCGTGAGTTCATCACTAAAAGAAAATTTTACTTTCTTAAGTGCCATTAAACGTAACGATAATTAACAACCAAGGCGAGTTACATACAACGGCTGTGGAACAAGTTGCCTACTGTTGGATTCACGGCTTGAGATTACCCGCTGAAAATTTATTTTAATCTCAATCGTTGATGTTTGATCCAACGATTCACAATCCATTCACCAGCGCAAGAGAACATACTGTTATGTTGCTTCCGTTGTATAACTTAGGGCTTGTTTGGATCAGTTTATACCCCGAGTTTATTTGATATTTTGGCATTAATAAGTTGAAAGTTTTAATATGCATTATCCAATTTTTTTCTCAATCATAAATAAGTTAATTTATTTTCTTAAAAGTTGCAACCATCTCAAATATTAGAGCATTCACACTAGTCTTTCTTATTTAATTTATATATATATTTTTCTATAAACTCATTTCTCATTTTAGAAATTCATATTTTAGAAATTACTTACATCAGTCTTTCTAAAAAATTTATTAAAAATTATTAAGATAATTATATATATTAGAATAAAATATAAAAATTTATTTTCATTAATCTTAACCACTATTTCAAAGATTTAATGAAAACATTTATTTTTTAATAAAAAAATTATAAATAGTAAATTTTTCATTGAGATATCTATTATAAAATTTTTCTGAGATTTTTTAGAATTCACAAAAATAAGAAAGAGCATTGTGAAACATTTTTGCCATTTGAGAAATCAAATACAGACAAATAAAGAGTGATGAGAATGTTCTTATATTTCCTCATTTCGATCCTCTCCACTCTCTCTTTCTCTCTCTTCAGCTAATCCTATGGCTACGATCTCTTGATCTCTCCTCAGGTTAATTCTTTTTCTTTTAATTCTTCATATGACATCATTTTTGTGCATCTCAGATTTAAATCATTTTCATGAATTTATAAATAGGTAAAATGATAAAATTAATTTATATATTTTTTAATAATAATATATAAATCTGAGATAATTCTTTTCTTGAATTTGTGTGAAGTGAATTAAGACTACATTTGGACAGTCATGTCTTGTTAACACATTTGATAGCAAAGTTGTAAACCAATAACGTATGTATGGGAATTAAATGAAACAACTCGAGTATTGTATTAACTGTATTCCTTTTAGGCACAACAAACAATTCCAAGCTATGAAAATATTCATAACAATCTTGAATCGTTAAACAATACGGCTCACAGAATTTTGGCATCTCCACAATATATCTGCCAAGATCAAACTTAGAGTCTCTTGGGATTTAATTCAAGAGTTCACAAATATGCCAACCGCAAATTCAATTTCGTTCAAGGAACTGGAAATTACAGTTGCTCCTTGGATCCCGTAGATAATTCTCTTTTGTGGATTTTAAAGTTTTTGCCATAAACTTGGTAGGAAACAAAGGGTAAAAATAAATAAATCCAAAAACAAGAAGAAGAGAACAAAAATAAGAATAAATAAGGTAAAAAAGAAGATGTTCCTAATGTGACGGAAAATAAAAATGGTTATGAAATTCTAGAAGTAACGGTGTTCTACCTTTTACAATTGGAGTTTTAAGTCCAGTAAAGTAAAAACTGCCTCTATAATATGAGCTACTTGTACAATAACAGAATTGAAGAGACATTCTCTATTTTACTAGACTTGCTCGAGTTATAGAATGTAGAATATCAGGCATCGAGTGCCCCTCTACAGTTTCAAAATCAGGGAATTAAGATGCTTCACTAAGTCTGCAACTCCACTAGAATTATCCTACATAACACTTACAGATAGTAGTTCGGGTATTGTTGCCGATGGCTCTGCTTTAGGTTCATGTGGTTCACAAATTTTTTCGTATAGGAAGCTTCAAGCATTGATATTAAATTGGCTCTGCATTTGAATTGTTATTCCTAAAACTTGAACATTTTAGAAGCGAGATAAAAAAATATTTCTAGAAGTTAATCAGAAATCACTGTATTGACTCCGTCAGCTATCATTTTTTTATATCTTCATTATGAGCGAGTACTTTGTCTCTGAGCTCACGGTAGAAAGAGCTGCCACGATTTTTGTTAACTTCCATTATATAATAATTAAATTATATTGGAAAATTTTAATGGAAAGATTTATTTAAGTTAATGGTTTTTGTCTAAACGGGTGTAAAAATACTATAATTCCAATTTATACTACTCTACCTCCAATTCCCATTTATACTACCCCATATGTACAATGGACGGGACAGATTCTTTCAATCATGAAACTCACATTGTCCATCTAGAATTCTCCCTAGAATTCTTACAAAAATATTTAAGATATTTTATAATGAGAATTCTACAATAATCCGAAAAACTCTTTTAAGAAAAATCCATAAACATTTATATTTTTCAATTCCTACATGGGCTAATAGGCTTTTATTACACAAGACCTAAACTAAGACTTAAAGATAGTCACAAACTATTAAAAATTTTGGTTACCACATGTCTCATTAGCTCCCTTAGAAATTACATATTTTGACTAAATTAGAGTTGTTACATGTAATAAAATTGTGTACTTAATTATTCGACCAATTGAATTAAACCACTTTGGTAAGAATTCCTTAACAATTAAGTAACTATATAAATCTAATCCTATTTATTAAGTGAAAAAGAAAAAGAAAATTTTGAACTTAGAAACTTAAACCAAATAATTTGGTCACTATATAATGTTGAAGTGGGAACCCATTTGCTATGGAATAAAGGCGATTGAGAATCTCTGTATACCTAGGATTAGCTCAAAAGATTACAAGAGGATATGTGTAAAAACAACGGTCGTTTTCAGCTTTTGAGTAGTCCATGTCTTATTGATTTATAGAAAAGTTACTTATCCATTTTTAAACCAATAGTAAAACAAAAATGAATTGATTACACTAGTGTCAATTGTTTGTTCTTATGCCCATTGATGTTGTTTTGTTCTATCAGAGCAAGCTAAAAGTATGAGTCAAAAAGTTATGGATAAGTGCAAAAAGGTCGGCGAAAAATATGCCACGCTTTCGCGATAAGAGAGTTTAAAATCAATACACGAAGATTATTGGCGGTAAATTATTTGATTATGTAAATTAGGAGATTTACGTGAATTTATCAACCAGGCAAATAATAATAATAATAATTATGGGATTCAATCTTTTTACTGAAATTCTCATACATATGTTCGTTAACCACTTGGACACTAACATATGAAAATACGAAGAACATAATAAATTTTAGATTTCATTTAAACATCCAGATGAAATAATCACATGAACTTCACCCGCATCGCCATCTGAAGTCCAATGTTCTCAATAACGCTAAACCAAAACCCTACCAAATCAGCATAAGCACCAATGTCGGGCTTCCTTACGAGTGCGCATGCAACCCAAGTCTGGATAAAGGAGTTCCAAATCACATTTAAATTGAGCCCCTCATATTCTACTTATCTGCCGTTGGATTGTTGTTGAAACAAATTTAACGACTGAGATATAAAAGTCTAAACAAAACCATCACGTTTGAGTGTGCAACTCGGTTTTGATTTACTAATATGGCGCAATTCACCATTGCAAACAGTGGGGTCACGCCAATGGGCCGTCACAGTGGGTAAAGACGGGACCTCGTATGCACTAACCGGAAAGTGGGTTTTGGCTTGCAGGATTCTATCCGAGATTTTAAGCTACTTTTTGGTCCAGCTTAGGCCACTTTCACTTGGCTCCACCTAGTAGCAACTAATGTAATTGATAACTAGTTCACAACATATGGAAAAGAGCAAGCCTAGAGAGTACTTTTCCGAGACGAAACAAACAGGAGCAAAAAAAAGAAATCGGAATATGTTTGACCGACCTTATCACATATTTGTCGAATTTGATTTAAAGTTTCATCATTGGTGCGTGTTCCATGGTTTCCTCTAGCTCATCGTCGATGCATTGTAACGAATAGCAATTCTATTGCGATGACTTGATGTGACTATTTGTTTTGCAATGACCGTGTTTTATTTTTACTTAATTTTGGAAATCGCAATGACACAGTTGGAGAATGACTGTAAAACATTAAGTAATCGTACCCAATATGTTATAACTTAAATATGTTATAACTTAATTTTGGGAATGGCCGATTGTGGAAGTTTCGAGTTGTTTGTTGTCACAATTCTACGACCTTTATACACTGACGTGTCGTGCAGCTACTATTTATCACCGGCGTGTAACTGTGTATGATCCAATCCGAGTAACTACATAACTACTCATTACCTAGCTTCTCATAAATTGTTTTCAATTTATATTAATTTTGTCCTCTAAACACAACAATTCTGTTAAAAAAAATAAAAATCTTGTACACTAAAAGAAAACAGTTTCTTGCATTGACAATAAATCCACTGGTATGATAGTAACAAAATATCTCAATAGACAAAGCCAAGACAGAAAAGAAAAGAGAAATCGATTGTACAATTTCGGCAAAGATTGGATCTTGGGATTTGATTACTTATTTTATATGAACTATTTTTCCGAAAAAAGTACTATAAGAAAATGAATAATATGTGAATATACGAAACAGTACCGATTATTACAACAGGATAGAAATCCTATCGGATTTGGATACAATTAGAACCCTAATTGTGGTCACACTTAATTTCTCATGGGTGTAAATTTTCAAAGTAAAAGGGGAAGAAAAACACCAATTCTTTATGGTTAGAAAATTTAAGAAAGGCATACATTAGCTTCTTTTAATTTTGAGTGTGACATTTAATTTATCCAAAACACTTTAGATTGCAAACTTCATGCCATCTCTATATCTCCCATAAATCTATATATATGTCCACTGGCCCTCACTCTATCACAAGCTTCTCTACTCATCAAAAAAAGTCATTTTTCATAAGCCTAAAAAATAGCAATGGACAAGTCCAAGAAATCTCAATTTCTAAAGCTCTCTCTAATAGCTTTACTTTTCATCATCACTCCTCTTATTCCAACAATGTTTAGGTCTATTTATCTCTATTTCATCTTCAACGTTCTAATCGTAGCTCTTGGTGCCGAAGCTGGCTTGCTCCCGTTCTTTTCCAAATCCAGCAATGACCAAAAATATGTCAATACTACAGTTGCAAATCCGCCTGTCACCGCAGGTGACAATAGCAATAGTTCCAAAAGTGAAGAGATTCTTAAGCCCAAAGTGGTAGAAAAGTGTTCAACTTTGAAGGTGAGTAAAGTGAAGAAATGCCCATCGACACCGAGCATTTTCTTTATTGGACATGGCGAGAACAAAGCGGGGGTGATGATCGGAGAAGAAGAAGAGGAGGAAGTGATTGGTGGGCAAGAGTTGTTTACAAAAGCTGAGATGTTCATTGGGAATTTTTATAAGCAACTTAAGATGCAAAGAGAAGATTCATGGAACAGGATTCATGGGTTTATCAAAAAACCTTTTTATCCCAAATAGAGTCTTTCCCTTCCAATATTTTCATTCCAAAAAAAAAGAAAAAGAAGTTTCGTGTTTTTTTTTTTTTGGTGGTTAGAAAATACAAGTTGTTAGCCTTTAGGCAAATCACAAGAAGGGGGGTGAATTGGGATTTTAAAATAAATTACTAAATTAATATATTCAGCAATAAAATTTAAAGCAATCAAAGAAGAGAAAAAGAAA
>MKEJ01025018.1:0-10043 GCA_001753735.1 Embelia ribes | reverse complement strand
AAATAGATAATCTGTTTAGATAAGTTGGTGTGGATGCTCTAATTAATATAACATTGCTTGCTTACATCAATACCTTTCTTAAAATCACGTAATGCAAGAGTTTTGTACACTAAGACATACTTATATATGTACCATGATTTATTTTTATTCGGCTGAGTTAGAAACTACCACTAATTATCAATACTTTTGGAAAATATTAGTCTGGTCTGATAAGAAGTAAAAATGGACTTGATTGTATCTATTTGAACGTAAAGGACTAAATTGTCATTAATAGTAAAATAACTTTAGGCGTGCAATAAATATGGTGGAGGCATAGCGCATTCCACGTGATTTCGTTTAATTTTTATATTTCATTTTCTAAAAATTCATTTATTCCATTAAAATTTCACATTTTAAAAATCGGACGAATTAGTATTTTTATAAAATTTATAAAAAAATTATTACAATAATTCTTATAATAAATTTAAAATTTATATATATATTACTTTTAACTAGTGTTTCATAATTTTTGTGAAAAAAATATTTTTTTTAATGGAGATATTATAAATAGTAGATTTTTCCATTAAAAAATTTATGGTAATATTTCTAAAAACTTTTCTAAAAATTGAAAAATATAAAAATATTGATATAACATAATTATCCAATTTGATTTCTGAGAAATAAAATGGACTTACTTTTGATGAGTTAATAATTAATCTAGCCACTTCCCGCCTGTTTTCTTTTTCTTTTTCTTTTTTTTTTTCCTTTTTTTTAAGTACTGTACGATGTAATATATTTAACACTAATTTTAGGAATGTTAAAGGTGAGAAGTACCTCTTTAGACCAAAAAATATAAAATTTTCAAAAATAATTTTGTAATTTTATATATTCAGTTATATTTTTGTGATTTAGAACCGTACATCATCCTTATAATTTTTTTAAAAGATGTTCTAGCCTAAATTAACACGTACACCAAACCCTTTTCGGATGAAAATCGTTTCATAATACTCCCTTAAAAAATTATTGGATCCTTTGGTTGGGTACCTAATACAAAAAATAAAGAAAATGAATTGTCAAATTGAAAATGAAATATTAATGATAATTTTATATTTATAGATATTTATCTTCTTCTAGTCTCTAATAATTATTAAAAGGGCAATAGTGTAAATTACAAAATTTTATAATAATTGCAGTATGTCAAAATGCTCCATTCGTTTATAAATAATTGGTCACATTACATAATAAAATAAATTACCATTATAGTCTCTTCCTATTGATTATAGTAAAATCAATTCAAATATTAATAGGAAAAAATTTAGTCATTTATCCTAAATTTAAATTTAATTGAAATTGTATGTCAAATCAAACTATCTAATTATTTTTGGATGGAAGGAATTGAAAGTATAATTAATTATAAATAATTGAAAAAATATAACTAATTATTTATAGATGGAAGAATAAGTTGTTACGTGACACATTTAGCCACATGAAAAACTTTTCAGGAGTTTTGAAGAAGCCAAACTCAGTTTGTTGACTATTGAAAATCCGCTAATTACAGTTGTTATGTGACACATTTTTTTTTCGGACAGATGTTGTAGGATAGGAATAAAATTATCTCATGTATTTTTATCTTTTTACTTGAATTTTGGAAACTAATTCTAATATTTAGTTATTTCGCTCTCATGAGCCAAAAAAAAAGCTTAAACTCAATTTATACTACATCCGTTCTATTTTAACAATTCAATTTCTTTATTCATTAGAATTAAGAAATGTAAATTAATATTGCAAAAATCTATTTTTTTTATTATTTTTCCTATTATATCCTTTAATATTGCTACACATTTTTTTGTAACTCGCAATCTTGTACGGAATTGAACAAATACAATGAATAAGGTCATTTTAGTAAAGTTGTTTATTTTCTATTTTTTTAAAATAAAAATTATATTATATATTGAAAAATATTAAAAAATAATATAAGATTATTAAAATGAGTGGGAGGAAATATGAATTTTTTCCCTTAAAAAATCATTGCTTCTTTATTTAAGAATCACACCCAAATAAACCCATAATCATAGTGTAACATTTTCACTCTTTAACAATGGTTTTTTTTTTTTTTATTAGGACTGTATTTTGGATTGTCTTCAAAGGTGTGTTAGCGTCATTAGCTATATGCATAAAAAGAATTGTGCACACAGATAGTAACGCTAGCACAATTTTAAAGACAGTCCAGAATAAGAATACTGTACCGTCACCGTGCAGAATAATTACAATTTACAACTACCACTGGTAGATTTTCTTACCAGGGGCCGGCAATGAAAATAGCGGGACCCACCTGGCACATGTCAATGGTCAAATCTTCCGTTGGGAAATTACTCTCTCCGCCCATGAGTTTCTAAATATTTCAGAATACCCCCTAAGGTATCTGAATAACACTTTTCCCCCAAGTCACAATTCACGGTTTACTTGCATGTATAAAGACCATTTTACACCTCGCTTTACTGTCTTGACTTATTCATTTTGAAACTAACAATTGTGAAAATTTGAGAAACACCCTTGTATTTAAAGGAAGATATTCTAGTTATATTTATAATTATGCAATCTATTTTTTTAAAATTATAGAGTGCTACGTAAAGTATATTTTGGTTATTTGAAGTGTCATTTATGGTCTTAAAGCTGACTTTTACTTTGTCTTTAAAACTTTGGGGGTAAATACAATGAATATATAAATCTCATAACGAGAGTATAATTTCGGAAATTATATGAGTAATTTGAAAATATCATAAACTTTTGAAGCGAAGTGTAATTTTCCCTTGTTCTTTAATCGAAATTGAATCCTCTCCTCTTTTCACTGTAGACTGTCCCCTCAATCTCTCCATTTCCAACCTCAAACCCAAATTCCCAAACCTCCTCCCTCCTCTCTCAAATCTCATCCGTCCATTTGTCTAATGGACGGCGACGATTGCTTCGACCGCCTACCCGACCCGCTAATCCTCCTCATCTTCAACAAAACCCGCGACATCAAGGCCCTGATCCGGTGCCGAGCCGTGTCGACCCGGTTCAACTTGCTCGTCCCCCAAACCGACACGCTGTGCCTCCACGTGGACCGAGTCGTGTCGGCCGGCGACTCGGACACCGACGACTCGTTCCTGTCCGTGTTTATTAGATCCGTATTCAAGTCGTTATACGACCTCGTTTCGACCAAGCCTCTGTCTGATCCGACCCGGTCACAGAACTCACCCGCCCGGATCCTCCGCGGGTTCGAGCGGATTCGGAGTCTCGAGATCGAGCTGCCATCCGGCGATCTGAGGCTCGAGAAGGGAGCTGCCATCAGGTTGTTATTCCGAAATTGATTTTTATGATAATAATTGTTCTAAATTCATTATTTGAAATCTAAATTTTAATCCTCATATATCAAATGGCCCCAATTACATGGTGGTATTGGCGGTCCCAGGAGGGGGCCACGGCCCCACCTAATTTTCTATCGCTGCAATTAATTTAGAAATAAATTGACTTGCCTCTATGCAAAATTCTTGGATCCACAATTGCATGCTGGTGTATGGATAAATGTCGTCTCTTTGAAATAAAAATACAAAATCGGGGATTGCCAGTAGTTTCATAGTTCGGGGGAGTACCGTAGCAAATCCTTATATTCAGGTGACGGAGCTGTGTTCCGATTCACTGGTGGTGGGAGCGTTCCGTTGGATATAATGTCTAAAATTTTGGATTGGGAGTCACTTAGGGTCACTGGTACAAATGCCTCTAGAAATTTGCGTCTAAAATTTAAAAAGCAGTGAGGCGGGCATGCTTATGTGGCGCCGGTGCCCAATCAATGGTTGAGATTTGTGTTAGTTGCAATATTTTTTGTTTGCATGCAATTAATAGCGGAAGCACAGTAGTAGGCTAGTCGCCCATTCGCGCTTGAGTGCTCATCTTTGTTGTGTTTTCAACATTTTATTGTCATTTGATGCATTATGCCTAATCAGCTTTGTAATTTCATGTTTGGAAATGCAGAAATTGTTTTCTTATTGATTAATATAGAATTCATACCGTATGTCAATAAATTTGTCGTTTAGGTCTAGGTTTAGTTTTCTCTTATTGTCTTTATAGCTGTATAATTTAAATTTTACTTAATTAGAAGTTAAGGTTAGTTTATCATTTTTAGTCTCTTTCAAGGTGAATTATAATGCTGACTGTCGATACATTTGATTTCCCTAAAATATTCAACCACGTGTCGTAGTGTTGATGATCAGCTTTTCTGGCGTTTCCTGCTTTCAGTATTCTACATTAAACTTGCATCCTGAAATGAGGTAGGCATGCTTACGTGAGCATATGTGTGGAATCAACAGTTGAGATGCGTATTTAGTCATAATGCTCTTTGTTTGCACGTGATTAATAGTTGAAATGCTGTAGTCGCACTTTTCGTGACTAACAACTCATTTTCATAGAGTATCAGTTATAATGTCATTTGATGCAGTATGCCTAATCAGCTTATATCATGTATCGAAATGTAATACTATTTATTTCCATATTGATGATTTAGATGGAATTTCTTATCAGTTATTTATGAAAGAGTGGGGCGTGGCTGCAAAAGGGTAGCAGCCAACCTGCACTCCCTTCGTATTCTTCAATCGTTGGATTGTGCAAGATATATTCTGAGAGTTGTTTGTAGCCGATAGAAACTCCAATGATAGAATGTATTCTCCTTCTTAATTTTCTTTTTAAAAAACTAGAGAAGTGAGAAGTTTATTGCAGCAAGCTTATGTGACGCCACGCCTTCTGAATTTGAATAAAGAAAGAAATCAAAAATTAATAAACCTTAAAAATAGAGAACCTTTGGTCTGGAGTGCATCATTTAGCTACTATATAGGTTGACATAAAGAGGAAAGGAAAAGTTGTGTAATGATTGCAGAGGCCATTACAACTTGATATTGAAATACAGCGTTACATATCAAAAAATGTTGCTATATTTATTCTGAGCATCCAAATATCCAATTCCTTTAGCTGATACTCTTTTGTTGAAAATTAATGTTATTTTTCTGATGAGAACAAATCCAATCTGTGAAGAAGCAGGGAGCACCCAAACATAGCAGTGTAAGTGGCAGTGGTCAATGGCGTTCTTCAATCTTTGATTTTTAATTTGCTACAAGTTTGTTTAGGTATTCTCTGTTGTCGTGCTACTAATTATTTGACACGTAAGGGGAAGCAATGTTTGGTTGCTTCCCAATTTGCTGCCAAACCCTGTCAGTTATAAAATTGTGGTTTAGGTCTAGGTGTAGTTTTCTCTAATTTTTGGTATGCGTAGGCTACTTATTATTTGACACGTAAGGGAAAAAGCAGTTGGTTGCTTCCCTGTTTACAGCCAAACCTTATCCGTAATAAAATTGTCAGTTTTCTATAATTTTCTCTATGCGCAAGCAACTAATTATTTGATACAGAAGGGAAGGGAAAGCAGCGTGTGGTTGCTTCCAAATTTGCAGCCAAACCTTGTCAGGTTTAAAATTGTCGTTTAGTCTAGGTTTAGTTTTCTCTAATTTTCTATACGTAGGCTACTAATTATTTGACACACAATGGAAAAAGCGTTTGGTTGCTTCCCTATTTTGCTGCCAAACCCTATCCGTAATAAAATTGTCATTTTAGTCTAGGTAGTTTTTTCTATAATTTCTCTATGTGCAAGCTACTGATTATTTGACACGTAAGGGGACGTAGAATTTGGTCGTTTCCATGTTTGCAGCCAAACCCTATCCATTATAAAATTGTATTTTAGGTCTAGGTTTAGTTTTCTCCATTTTTCTCTATTAAAACAGAATCAATTGAATGCATTGTCATAAACTAGTATGCAATTTTCCCTGTATATGTGCAACACTCCCTCCCCATGAATAACAGTCCTATTTCGCATTTTGTAGTGTCCGAAAATAATTGCCCAAAATTGACTTGTATTCTCAATCATTGCAAAAGATGGAGCGTTGACAATATTGCCTTTATAATTGTTAGAGAGGTGAACAAGACAACTTGTTGGGGTCAGATTTAACATTTTTTATTTGACTCGAAATTTTAAAAGTTGCTTTTTGACTACCTCAAACTTTGTGGAAATGAAAATGAGTCAATTTTTTTTGGACGGAAGGAGTACAAACTAAATAATTAGATGTTGAAATTAATTTATGTCAATGTCATATATAATGTTGATGCAACTTGTTTCACCTTGAGTTTTCAATGGTGTGCTTTAATTGTTTTTGAATTCATATTTATGTTCATACCCATGTCGTTACTTGAATTATTGTATCATTTTGAAGCAGGTCGTTTGGATTTTCTATTTGATTGGTAATAACGTCGCAATTGTTTCTTTACCCCCATAACTATTACCGACATGTTTCTGTTTTCCTTTTCTGCATCTGTTTCCCAAGATTTAATAGTCAGATTTTGTATTCAGGTGGAGCGCAGAGTTTGGGAAGAGCCTAAGGAGCTGCGTGATCCTAGGGTTCCGGTCTCCTGCCGGAGGAGAGGCGGAGCTTGGTGGCGGTGGGCTGAAGACTCGGGTGGTGTGGACAATCAGTGCCTTAATCGCGGCCTCGGCAAGGCATTACATGGTTAAGGAGCTCGTGAGGGAGCACAAGGACCTCGAGAGACTGGTTGTTAGAGACAGAGAAGGGGAAGGTACGGTGGTGATGGAGAGGGAGGGGCTGAGGGAATGCAGAGAGAGGAATGAGGAGGAGGAGGCCGGGGTCGCGGAGGTGTCCGGGGGAAATGGGGCTTGGTGGCAAAGTAACCGAACCACTGTGCCAGCAGTGAGGATGAGGATGAGGCACGAGCCAAGGATGGAGCTATGTGGTGGGGAGAGAATGGAGGGGGCGACACTGGTGGTGGTGAGGCCAGCTGGCGGTGTGGATATTGAGGTGGAGGAGAAGCAGAGCGGCAATAAAACAGGGTCGGCATTTGAGGCATTTGAGGGTGCTTATGGGGAAGCAGTGGAGAAGCTGCTCAAGAGCAGAAGTTACCTCCTGGAGATGAATTCATTCTAGTATGCATGAGTGTTGATGTGGCAACCATCTTACGGCCTTCAACCAGAGCATCCTGGACCTTACCAGTGCTTATTCGAATGAAAGGGTGCATGCGTGATCAGAGCTGTTATTTTTATTTGATGTTTAGTTTCTTGTAACCTCATAAACAGATGCTAGATGTATATATGTGTATGTACTGTTTCATAGATGAGCTTTTCCTCTCATTGTAAATCGTTTCAGACTTGAAATTGTTGCTGTGATTTTCCTTTTTTAAGCACAAAAGAGACGTTAGGTATTCGCATAAGAATCTCATGCAGACTTGGGAATTTGTTTCTGAAGTTGGAGAGAGAGGGTTTTACGATGAGGTTTAGCTACGCATAATGGTGACAGAGAGCTAAACTATGCCTGGAGTAGTGTCTATCAATCTAGTTTTGCTCTATCCATTGCTGTATTATTTGATAACGGAGAAAGTTCCCTCCAGGCTTTTTGTCCTCGGGCTTTTTACCGGTCATTTGCAATCTCATTGTCCCAATAGTTTTGCGGTCCCTAGCAACATATGTGCACGTAGCTTACAAATTTATTATACTTCTAAATAGAGATAATAGAAACACAAAGATCAATTATAATATGTGCACGTGGCTTACAAATTTATTATACTTCTGAATAGAGATAATAGATACACAAGGATCAATTACAAAAGGAAGATAGTCCTCTAATACTCTTAGAAAAAGTGTTACGGTGAGATACAATTTTGTATCGCAAACGCAAACTAATATTAAAACAACTCTATCATCAAATTTGCAGGAGTGTTTGATTCAACTATATATGTGTTATTTAAAATATGAAATTAAAATATAACAATTAAAACTAGAGGGGCCAAATAGAATTTATCTGAATTATGTACATGTGTTATATTTATAATAGGAGAAAAAAAAATTTAAGAATTAAAATTAAAGGTGTGAGAGTTTATAGAACTATAAAAAAGATATTTATACTCCAAATAAATAAAATCATCTTTTTATTGAATATGAAAATATATAGGACCATAAAGTTGTGTGTGTACCCATATGTCCTAATCTTTAAATTCGGCTTGTCTTTAAATGAAATGAAAGTGTCAAACTAAAATTCAAACACTTTAATTTCAACCCAATAAGACCAAGAGTACCGTTGTAGGGTCCTACAAAAGATACAAAATCACCGGCATTGACATGTTATTGATGGTTCATGTGGAAATTTTATCCCAAGAATTATTATAATTTGAGAATAAATTATTAGTAATATTTTTTTATTTAAAAATAATTATAACAAGTTTTTCTTAATTTACAGTAATTTATTTTTAAAATATAATAATTCTGTAAAAAAAAAATGTATAAAAATTCTTGTACAGAGTTGGTTTCCTACAAATTCACATATGATTCAAGCTATTTATACCATTTGGTAGCTCAACCTTGCATGAATTGTCCCCATCTCATTATTGCGTCATAATGATTTATTTTTTTCTTTTATAAGCACACTCAAAGTGACAAAATTTGCGGTGGGCTGTAGAATTGAGTCGGATCGAATCGAATATTCGAATTAATTCTGCTTGGTTCCAGTTGATAAACTTCTAATTAAGTTATAGTCGGATTCGAGATTGAGATCGAGATCAATGGTCCTGCTCAGGCTCGAATAAAAACTTTTATTTAGACTGAAGCTCTACTCATGTATAGCAATTAATTTAATATAAGTATTTATTCAATGTAAATACACTTGGTAAAACTATAAGAATGCATAGATTATACAGTAGTCGAGCGATTGATTACTCAAATTTAATTCAAAATCGAAATGACTCAAGCTTGAACTCGAACTTATTTTTTGCTAATTCAGGAGTCACGTTCTAGTAGATAATTTAACGGGTCTCGCTCGGGAGCAGCTCTTCTTGTGTCTATCCCTAGATAAAATGCCACTTCCTATATTTATAATCACACTACGTTGAAGCAAATAAAATGAAATTACCAGTATTGATATTAAATTATACTAGAACACAGACTTGCACTAAATTTGATCTCGAGCCTAAAAAGCTATTGGATTAATCTTTTAGACCCTTTTCTCTTTACATAGTGTTGTACACTTTTTCTTAATAAATAAACAAATCAATGATTAAAGGCCACGCGTATGCATCGGTTGCAATTAATTCTACTTATAGTGGAAGTCAATTTGATGCATAAGAAAATCAACAAAAAGACTTTGCCAACCCCATTATGCATGCCTCCCCATGGAAAAAAAAAAAATTGTTTTAGAAAACAAAATAACAAAAACACCACCAAGAATCATGCCTGTGATTATTGTTAACGGGAAAAGATTGTCTAACACTGATAAAAATAGTATAACAGTGAGAAAAAAGTTTGGGGTCACCGAAATAAAATTTTATAATAAAAAAATTTGGAAGTATTTTTATAATTGTATAAATTAGATTTTGTTTTTGTGGCCAGAAATTGTGTCTCACCGTTATACCACTTGTATTAGTGGTGGAGGATCATTTCCCATTTAACATAAAGGATACAAACATTGAACTTATCGAACAAGTATTACTTTTGCGTCGATAATGTGATTCTCATGTACCCCCAAAAAGAATGTGATTCGCGAACTTGTTATACGACAAATTAAACGTGTTAGACAAATGCCTCAACAAGTAATTAGAGTTATTTATTATGTTCTACAAATTATGGACAAATTTTATAATTACTTGTTTTGGAACGAGTTCAAAATTTACCTCGAGTTCCTACTTCGCTTAGTTTTTATGCCGACTCTCCTCTCATCTCTTCTAGTTTTCGACTGAACTTGAGGTCTCTACTAGTCATTTTAGATTATTTCTCTGCCATTGGATAGGTTTCAAAATAAATCTATCGGCCGTAATATAAATTATAACTGTCAAATCTCAGTTATGTTATTTACTTCTACCTTAATTAAAATTTTATATAAATCTCACCTATATGTTGGAGTGGCAATTGATTACATCATGAAAAACTTGGTATAGTTGACATTATTCCTTTGAAAAATAAAATGATCATTCCCTGTCACTTTAAAAAA
>MKEJ01025017.1:0-15859 GCA_001753735.1 Embelia ribes | reverse complement strand
ACTTGTAATTAGCTATATAATTCTTTGGCTAGTGCTAAAGCAAACATAAATTTTTCTAAGCTGCTAGATGAGATTTTTTTTTTTAATTACTTTTACAATTTCTGTATATCTACAGATGATTTAATATAATTATATCTTCTAAGTATAATAGGGTCTCAAGTAGAAAGAGATACCGGTTCTGGAATATTAAATCCCGGCCTCAGCGTCTGCTTTCCTCTGTTATTTGCTACAGAGTCTAAAAATCCTTTAAAAGAACTCATCCTGGATTTTCTTCAACCTGTAAAATTAATTTGCTTAATTTATCTGCTAAGCTATTGTCTTTTCTCTTGGTATGTTCTATAATTATTTTATAATTGTTATTTACTAACCTATCTATAAATTCTAACTATCTTTTTTTATTATTTTTTTTATCATTTTTTTCTACAAAATTTTTCTATAGTTTACAGTCTGTTCTAACTAAGTTTTTTTTTTTTATTCAAAATAAAAAGAATGTGTCGACCTTTTCTTTGTTGAAGCTCCCCTCATTTATTGAATGAGAGTTTCAATAAATTGTTTCTTGGGCCTTTGAATAAACCACCTGTTGGTTGCAAGTATAGAATTACCAAAATAAAGAAGTAAATTAGCTAATGTTGATTACTTTACCAATCAAATCAAAAGAGAGTATAAAAGCACCGCCCTTTTGGTGTACCGTGTACGTACTTGATTGGGTTTTGCACTTCACCACGATTTTTCAATCTTTTTTTTAATCTTATACCATTTTATTCGTATAAATATTCTAGTTTTAGGTCACCCTTTCCACATACAACATTGTTCTGTTGAAATCGGATTATTTTTACTTTTTCCGTTTTATTGGTTACGGGCATTTTTAATTATTTTATCATTAATGATTTCATTTATAAGGTTAGGTCGATGAATCTTAGAAGTCCAAATTCATTAAGATTGAAATTTTAGTATTTGAATGAGTTGTAATTGATGTTTTGATACAATTAAAAAAAATTAATCCCTTAAGCTTAGAAGTTTTTTTGGCAGCATCAATCCCACAATGCTTTCTTTTACATTGTGAGTATATTGATCGATCATCATTAAAAATAAATGAAAAACAAACACTTTGAAAAAAATTATATATATAATAATAATGGAATTTAAAGGATAACCAACATCAACTCAGGCAAAGCGCATATAGAGATTCCACGTGGTGTTGCCTAAATCTTGACCCGACACTCGTCCAGCACCTTCCAACCTCTTCTTATTACTCTTCTTGTATAATATAATTACAGCACTGGTCGCTATAGGTTTGACAAACTTTCTGTTCGTCCCCCTTACTTTCATTTACAACAGTAGTAGTTCCCTAGTGTTACAAGAGCAACATAATTAGCTCTGATTTCAGACGGTCACAGTAAGATACCCCAAATGATGAAAATATTATTAATTAATCCGTGCAAATTACCTTATCATCTTTTGTCACATATATTTACAATTTTTAAAATGGGGATCACATTTTCATTAATTTCGAATTATTAGTGCTTTTTTTGAAACTATGAGACCAAATAAAACATATTTTCTCAAGCAACTTCGGACTACAAATGCAATTTTCCCTATATATTTTCTCCAAAACCTTGCCAAACTATATCTTCGCATCTCTATACAAAAGCATTCATATATATATATATATGGCGGACTGGGGGCCGGTGGTGATAGCGGTGGTGCTGTTCGTGTTACTCACACCTGGCCTGCTGGTGCAGATCCCTGGTCGGAACTGGGTGGTCGAGTTCGGTAACATGCACACCAGCGGCATGTCCATTCTGGTTCATACCATTATATATTTCGGGCTCATCACCCTCCTACTTATCGCCATCGGCGTCCACATCTACACCGATTAGTTTTTACGGGTTTTTATTTGTTGTTTTTGTTGTTATATGAGCTTTGAGCTTGGTTTTTATTTTACTTTGTTTAGTATTCCTTTTTACTAAACTCGTTATGTTGTTTTGAATGTGAAAGTTGGGAAAAAGGAAAGTAGGTTTGTAATAATAGCATAATGGTTAGGTAATTGTCTTGGATGCATGTTCAATTACATACACAAATTCAGATATTAGCGAATTAATTAAACTCTACACAAAGCATTGAAATCAAGCACCACGAATTTCACAACTAGCCGCAACCGCAAAGTTTTGGAATAATCTACCTGCAGTAGAATCTGTTATCGCGCGGTAAATTTGTTAGAAAATCACAATTACAAGTTCAGAATGCAGACCAGTGTTGTGTTCGTACTGGTACATACCAATTATGTTGTAACCCCAACATCATCTTCTTACCGCATTTGGCGTTCACATCTACAACTACTAATTTTGAGGGCATTTTTGTGAAGATCTTGTTCGTCATTGTATCATTATTATTATTTTTATTTTTCAAATTCCGTTGCAGTGAATTAGTCATATGGTTAAATGTGTAGTTGAATAGGCGTATTTGGAAAAGTTGATTTGTGGTGTAATAGTTATGGGCATCGAGCAGAAGAGAAGTATCGGTTACTTCATAGTTCCGCTGAAATGATCTCCAAAAGGTGTGGATGAAGAGCGTAAACGCTATCAATAGCAACATTTAACCACATCTTTATTGATTCTAACCAATTGTGATCACAGGTGGCCAACTCGTCGACAATGTACACCAAAAGAAAAACGCATGATTAGAACATTTTCGTTCAGCGCTTTATTTACTTGTATTACCTTCCCCCTCTCCCAAAATTCATTATTCTAAATTAACAGAAAATATTAACCACAGTTGTATAAGTGATATTCTAATTCAACCTCAAAATAAGTATCAGCTCTACAAAATTCTGCACTTCCATGCTCATGGCTGACCTCACTCCCAATTCCCATAGGCTTAACCCACAGGCTTAACTTCCACCTTCAACACCAGTGTGTTTCGCTCTTAAATAACAGTAATAAATTTTGTTAAGTTTAAAATTCCAGCTACTTGGATGACCGAGCGGCACTGTGTGTTCTTGTAAGCAAAGAGGCGCTGATGCCTGAAAATCTGCGTCCAAAAAACCCAGAAACAGAATTCCCATTACTTGTTTCCTCAGTTATGTGGACCTCGCTTGAGGTGGTGGATGTGCTCGGTGGCTCAGGTGGTTCTGAAGTTCCATAAAGCTCCTGAAATAGATCTAGTCATGAGTGAGAAATTTAACATTACAAATTAAAAAGCGAGCGACACAGAGAGAATTGAAAGGACCTTTAGGCCTGAAGCTACGGCTACGTTTTTCATAGGTTTCTGCACCAAAAATATATATATATATATATATATGAGAATTCGGTGTTAACAATCGACTAGTGCTAATTTCTAAGGAACATATTTTTTTTTTTTTTGCTGCATTTATATTTTAGGACTAAAGGAGACAAAAGGTAAACCTTGAAAGATCCATTGGAGTGTGGTTCTGGTGATGGAATGGGAGGCAAAGACGCAGTCTATGCAGGGAAAAAGAACAATAAAAACATAGTCACTGTTGGAGATGAACAAATTTTAAAAGAAATGAGTCACAAAGTAACGCAAGAAAAACCTCCAACTACAAATCAGCATGAGAACATGTTTGTGCAAAACACACACCGATGAATGTCCTCATTTGCATGAGTCAACTCTCCACTATAATGAAATAATATTCGCTAATAAATATTATTCTAATGAAAACAAGAAAACATATAAATTCAAACTAAAAACCTTCACAGTGTTCATATGTCACATGGTGAAGGTATTATGTGAATTTAATACTTAGGTACATACTCAAACCCGAAACTTAGATGTGCAAAGGAAATTCACAACACTATATGGATCATTACATTTAGTAAGAGTATTTATGTCATGAGGGCAGATGCAATAGTACTGCCAATGAAAAGCAATAGTGAAAGGAAAAAACCCAAGCTATTTTCATGACAATTTCAGCATAAAAAATTAATTGATGCAAAATACTGCAGCAGCAATGCAAACACTAATACAATGAGGAAACAAAAAAATATTTACCCTAGAGGGTGTTGCTGGTGGCATTTCAAGCACCGGCCTGGACGAACTTGAAGGAGCAGCCTGAAAAACAAAAGAGACAACTACATGAGTGCACCTTACATATTTTAATCCATTCAATTGGGATTTTTAAATATAGAAAACCAAAAAAAAATGTTTATTTTTCTTTCTTAATTGTTTTTTGGACAAACTTTTTAATGTGGAAAACTTGCTGGCTGTCATAGTTTTTGAGTACAATTAACTTTCCGTCATTTTTCTGGGACAAAACCCATTAAATCATATCTAGAGTGGTTCTCTTAATTGACCTTTTTCTGTTTTTCAAATTTCAGAAAGAAATACTAACAGGTTTTCTTGGAGAATGAAAAGTGAAAAAACCCAACAGAATAGGGTTCTAACTCTCCTATGAAGGCCACAAACAACCACAGAATTGTAAATATATAGTCATGCCTGAATACACTCAGCCGTTATGGAATTTTCAGCATTTTTCGCTATCATAAGTAATCTTAACACTCCTGCATTTGTATTGTCCTGAGGAAATGATCACACACAATAAAGTCCCAACGCATAAATGATTAGTCAGCTAAACAAATTTTCTAACCATGAACTGAGGTTATCACTAGTACTAACCTGTTTCTCTTCAAATCTACTAACTTTAGTCACCTGTGAAGAAAGAAAATTAAATCAAACTTAGTTTTTAGTCAATAATTGCTTTGAAACATGGGGAGAAAAAATGAGCCACCAGTTTTCGGACAACATGTTGAACAGACTCCACATCTGCACCTATCCCTTCAGTCTCTCCTCGCAGTTGAGAAACCTGAATTTATGGTAAATGCACCCAAATCATGTAGTAACGTTACAGTAATGAACAATGTAAGTAGCCAACCTTTAGTTTGGCCCCACCTCTTCTCCTGTGGCAGCAGTAACCTCTGCACATTCATCCAACCTACAGTCCACACGGTCAATTCTGGAAGACAAATGCCGCTTGGTTTTCTGATAAATAAAGCAAAAAATAAAAATCACGGTGTGACCGTGTGAGCCCATTGGGTATCTTGTCAATAATTAAACAAGAACTTAAAACTGAAATTAAAACAAAGAAAGAAATCCACCCATTCTTTGCAAGGCCAGTGAACTACATTAATATCAACGCAAGGAATAGCTGAATCGGAAAGTTTATATTTTGTTACTTGCAGATGAAACACAGCAGAGAACTCTTAACTACAATGTTTGACACAAGTGTACGAAAATTTAACTGTTTAAACAAACATAAGCCACCATGATCTTTTGGAAGACGCATGTTATGCGAGAGATATATTTACCGAAATGTTCAAGTGAACAGCATCAAGCTGCTTTGCCACAGCGTTGCATGCATCAAATAAACCACGCCTGGTAGCGAGCATCATATCCGGAAGTTTCCAGCCCTGGGAAGAAATAAAACCATTAATCACCCTGGTACTTTAAGAACAATACCCCTTCAATAAAAATGTAAAGGAAAGACATCTGCAAGTCATCACAATCAAGTACAGCAATATGAGGTAAGGTTCATGGGGTACACATCATATCATATTATATTAATATAATAAAAGTAGTGTTATGCACCAAAATTGTGACAAGTGGTGTTTTATATTTGCGACACATGTCTGCCTAATTTTGTGACAAGTGGCACTCTGCATTTAGGTCACATATGCAATTTTTCTCCAACTTCCGATTTGATAGGAACTCAAACCTTTCCCTTAGATTTCCCAACATCTTCCTTTTACCAAATTATATTGTACAACACCTATCCCGGGCCTTCCGTTTACCAAAAGTAGACTTCCATAAGGATTATTAATTATTGTTTTGAGGATGGATTCTTGCTCCATTGAAGAGTCTATGCAAAGCATGAAACTAACATGGGTTAAGTTAACCTAGACAGAGGAATAAAGTATCACTGTATCAGTACATTCTTTTTAATGCCTCAATTCACTTTCCCGGGACATTGTACTCTCTCTTTCAACTGGGTTAATAACTATATTCTCATCCCCCTCTTTGTGAGAAAAAAAAAGATGCTCTCTTACTTTGGTTTCAGCCAAGCACGAGAAAGTGACAAAGCAATAAGGTAGCGGCTATGTTTGTGAAAATGAGAAAGAGGTGGTGAGTTTTAACTGGACCAGACAAACTGAGCAAAAATTGAACCCTTTGCCCAGAGGTGATGTAATAATCAATTGACCAGTAACAATATCTCCATATCAAATTTCCCCAAAGTTGTTGTGAGTCTCTACAAACTACTGGAGAAGCAATTGAAATCATAAACCACTGCGTACCGTGTGGTACCTTGATATAGAAATATATGAACCTTAATATAGATAATAGAAAGAAAAAGAAGTAATAATCTATCCCGCTTTGGCCTCTGATAAATCCTTTATTGTCCACCGATTTTACAAGGAGGGCATGGTCACCCTTCTCACCACGGCCAAGCATAGGCACTGTTTTCCTTTTTAAAGCAATTTTTTTTATTGTCATTAAACTTGACTTTTATTCGGTTTTAGTTACTTTCATTTCTGAGACTCAGCTTTCAGAATCTTTCCAAAATCAGGTGTACTGTAATTACCATATATAAAAAAGATGCAGTAAACATAAAATAAAATAAAAGATAATGTCTTTCATAATTATTCTAATGTACAAGATTAATAAATAATTGCACTGAACCAACAGGACATAGACAAACTTCCGATACGATTCTTCAATGACAATATAATAATCTAATAAAAGTTCATATTGCTGGCCATATAATAAATAAAGTTTATTCGAATAGTTAATGTTGAAGGGCAATTGTTTGGGAAATGTATCGTCATTTAGATCTTTATATAAATAACAGGGTGGGCGATTTTAGTGAATAACCAAATATAATAGTTAAGAGTAAGGGTTCGTTTGGTTGCAGCTTATTAGCTTATAAGCTGGCTTATTTGGGATGGGCAAATAAGCTAGCTCCTCTTAGCTTAAAACTTAAAGCTTATTTGCTCCAAATAAGCAAATAAGTTAGCTTTAAAGCTAGCCAACCAAACATTACCCAGCTTATAAGCATAATAAGCAAATAAGTTGGGCTTAAAACCCCCAACCAAATAAGCCCCCAAGTGTCAAGTCGGTAACTTAATACCAGCAAACAAAAAATAACATGAATAATCTTTTCTAGGAAAACAATTAAAGGAACATATATAGGTTTGAGTAATGGTGTTCTCAGTTTAGTTTTAAGGAATGTGATTAGCCATATTATTATCTTTAGAGAAACCAAAAAAAATAGTATTTATTAACAACAGATACGCATAAACAAAATTACTGCCTATTTTACGATATCAGTTGCTCCAAAGTTGTTTGAACATGTGCACACTTTACAACTAAAGTAAATTAACAGAAAGTACATGCAAAAAAAGTTACCAAAAGCTTATCATGAATACCAAAACAAATAATCCTAAAAAAATATTTTCATATTAGCCGTGCATCACACAGGCTTTACACTAATTACTAAGTAAAAGATGCTGCTTAGAAAGAGGAATGGACTTTACCTTCCACCAGACGTAACCATAACCAAATACAACAACAACAATAATAACACCATATTTGCTGGAACCTGAGAAAAACATAAAGGCAAAAAAAGGCAACGTCAATACAATACAGGGGGAGTATATCTAGTCCACAGCATGGTTTTCACAAAAGACAAGAATTTTGCATGCCAAATACTTCAAAACGAAAGACATCCAGTTGATAATGATTGAAACAGAAGATATCAGCAAACACAAATGCTGACATATAATAACCAATTTGAAGTCTATAATTCCAACTTCATGTACACATAAGAGGTGGTTATCTACTAAAAATGACAACTAATCGAAAGAGAATCTTTCAAAAGAAAAAAAAAAGAACTCATTTTAATCAGAGCTAGAGAGACATTCAAGGTCATGAGTAGGAGGCTGAGTCTCCAGAAGAAACACCAGTTGATTTCACCCACCCTTATGAAGAGAAAGGAGTTGATGCATATAATGATCATAATTAGGTGATAACCAGACTACAGTTGACGTGCAAATTTTTATAGGAAAAAAGAGTAGATTTTCACAAAATTAGTTTTCTTTGTTATATAAAACAACTTCGATTTTCCAGAGATGAGCAACAAGCACCTGTTTCTTACAAACATGAGAAGGCGATGAAATCCAACCTGAACCAGTTGATGTTACGATTGTAACTGGTCTATTTGATGCCAAGAGCTGCAACTCCTGCTTTAGGCTATTAACCTGAAATGTGATATGCCCACTATTAAGTATGAAAAACTAGTTCCAGTATTCTAGAATTAGGAATAAGTAAAAAATAAGCACACTGCTACAAATTGAAGAAAAAGAAAGAGAATTATGCTACTTTGATGTGGCTCCCTAAAAGCAAAAGTTCATGACATTGGATTGATATTCAACTACTCCCACTACTCTGGTAAATCAAAAACTGTACGAATGATGGGCAAAGACATATCAATTGAACACGATAAATACTTGGTAATGAGAATCATCTCCAGAACACAGAGAAAAGTTTCAAAGATATAGAATGCATCTCGGAGAATGATTAATCACACTAGACGAAAATGAGAAAGAGCAGTAACTTCACTTGCAGGAAACTAGAAGCAAACCTGCGCCATCAAAGAGTCACTCCGTGGCTTAGAACTTGATGATTTAGTATCGTTGTGCCTTATTTGCTTGAAAAACACCTGCAATATAACAAATGAGAAGTTTAAAAGTTCCTTTCCCATTAAAAGCAATATTCAGTACTTCTTAACTTCTGGTGCAGAAAGGGGAAAGACAACATGTGGGAAGAAATTAACAGATTAAAGCGATAAATCAATGCACCTTGTATGCACCTGAGAAAACATCAGATACATTTGGCATACGTCCTTCTTTGGCTAAAACAGACCCAACAATCCCTGTAGATAGTTCAATTAGACAATTATAGTTAAAAAAACATGTAAAGGGAAGCCCATATGGCATTTGGTGCATCTGAACCAAGTTACAAAATACAAAAAGAAGATAACAAAACATAATTTTCATTTTGAGAATAAAATTAATCAACCTACAAAAGAGACTATTCTCATAGAAACAGCAACTGATACTATTTTCTCCCAAACTGAACTTCTCAAATTGACTCTAAGGAGCAAAAGTAGTTCACAAGTATGGCATCATCCAGAGTAGGGGTGTGGACTTTTGCATTTTCCCAGAACAGAAGAAACGGAAAGTAAAAGTTATACATTGAAGGTACTTGAATATGTGTGTGTGTGTGTGTGTGTGTGTGTGTACAGGAAGAGCAACTGGTGGGAGTGCCTTAAAATGCCAAACATGTTTAGGGTTTTCAGAAAACCACCCAATCTAACATTCTTAATGTATTATATTTGGGATGAAATAGTTTTAGATACATGAGTTAGCATCCACTACAATTTAGGGGACACACAAAAGTCACACACACACACACACACACACGCACACGCACATATAATGACAGGTGGGAGTCCCCTGAAAAGCCTAAAGGCCAAACAAAAATTTTCAGGTCTTCCCCAAAAAACCCAAACTTTACATCCTCAAATGTATTTATGCAATTGGGAAAAAAATGTACTTATATAGAACAATTCAAAAGAGCCAAAACTTATAAAATTTAGCCAATGACATCGACGGCATACACTCCGGTCGATATGTATATACACAAGCAAAAGGGCTGGAATATGTGGAACACCAGCAACAAGCCCCCTATATTCAAAAATAGTATTGGGGATGAACAGTGGTCCTTGTTCAAGGGGGTCACTGCAGCAAACCCCTAATTTTTTTTTTAGATTAAACAGTATTAGCTATACTGGAGTGCCCATCACCAAGAATTTAACCCCTAAAATTTAGGGTAGAACCATATATGCATTGGCAGACCGAGGGAATTGGTCTCAAGGCCCCCAAGACATTGCTAATTTTCTACAGGTTTCATTTATAAAATTGGAAATTTTCCAAAGAGCCTCACTATGCAGCCCCCTGAAAAAAGAAAAAACGAGCCCCTATATAGAGTTCAAAACTCGGCCCTGTAATAGCAATCCTGGGTTCCCAACTGCATATATATGTACATACGCATTAGGGTTTTCCGATAAAAAACCCAATTTTACATCCTTAATGTAATAATGCAGGACAATTCAAACGAGAGAAAAAGTCAGACAAATAAGCAATATCAAGAACGGTTTACACACTGATACATACATACATACATATATGTAAGCAAAAGGGCATGTATAGATTACTCCACAAGTACCTGCGCCGACGAGGACAGCGAGCTTGCCGATAGCGAGAGCCATAGCTAGCCGCCGATCAATCCAACGGCTCAGATTAAGAACATCAGAGAACAGTCAAAACAACTTGGAGAACAAAGACTTCTGTCCCCTCTCTCTACCCCCCTCTCTCTCTATACTCTCTCTCTATATATATGTGTGTGTGTGTGTGTGTCTCCTGCTCTACTGAGAGCTGATGATGTAGACGAATTGTAAACCCTAGCTATTGATTTTTGCAGGATTTTAATTTATTATTATATAATATTTATCTAAGTCCATAACTTGGACGAGAAGATGACCCCCGTGGTAGTTATGGCGAGTTCCCTAAAATACCCTTCATTAATTGTAAAAATACCAATTCACAATTGTGTTACTTATATCTGAATTAAAAAAAATTTAAAATAAAAAATTTTAGAATCTAGTTTAGAACTTGCGATTTTTTATTTTTAGTAGCGAAAAATTAGCTCAAAAACTGATAATTGGTTTTGTTGTATCTTATAGCTTTAACTGAGAATCTTTGTATTTTGTTGCAGATAAAATCGAAAATTTTAAATCGGATGCGTCCAATATTTTTTTTTGTTAAAAAATAAAGTGAAGTATTTGCTAAAAAGCCACGACCAAACAAGCCATAAGCATTACTCCCTCCATCCAACTTACTTATTCTATTTCACTATTTGGGACGTCCTAATATTTTGTCCATTTTCTAAAATTAGATGTGCATAAACTTGAATTTTTTTTTTAAATTGTCCCTATTTAATACGTTGTTTACCACTTAATATCTCCAAATCCAATATCATTTATTAATTATGGTAAAGGCAAATATGAAAGTAACTAATGATTTAAAATAGTTGAACTCGTATAGTATGATTGTTATAAAAATTTAGATTTTTCGTAGTGAACAATATAAGTTAAACGGAGGCAGTACATCATTATGTTATGCTAAGTTCAACAGAGTTATTGAAACCTAATTGAATCTTAAACCGGTTTGCAATTGGATTCCCTGGTTCATCCGTTGGCTTCGGTTCAACCGGCATTAATAGAATATATAGGAATATTGTCAAAATTACAAGTTAGCTCAAGAGCTATGCAAATCAAATGGTAAGTTTTTTTAGCTGTATTTTTTAATTCGAGACTTCTGAGATAGACTCTATTCTTATTATTTAAAGGGCATAAGAACTCAATGGGACGATCTAAAGTAGTTTGGATCAATGAAATTTCAAAAAATATTCAAAATTCTATTATACTGTTCATCCGAATGAGATCGAGATAGTAGGAATTCAATGAATTGGTTGTTCCAAATGGGATTACTATCATATCCTTAACAATTTTTATATGCATGCATATGTATATGAGAGGAAAGATTACAACAATATCAAGATATATGTGTACAATTTGACTAGTCATCAACTTTAAAAATAAGTTGTGGACTAGGTAACGATTGGAGTGTCACAAAACATGGATGGTAAATTTCATGTTACAAGACATTTGTTACACAAAGTGTCGCCACTATAATGTGATCATCTGGATACACGGAATAATTTATCATCTATTAGACTTGAAGATCAATAATAGTTTTATCGAGTTATATAATCAGTTTGGCGTGAACATAAATCCCATATAAAAACCGATAAGAAAGACAATTAATTTTGGCACAATTAACAATCACAGCTACAAACATCGTGATAGCTACCTACGACTAGCATAACTTGTGTTTTACGCAAAAAATACGATTCTTTTGTTTTGAAAAACAGCTTACAAATTGCGAGAGTTCTTAATTTTTAGTATTCTAGCCGATATTAAATAACAAGAGATTATTCCAAACAGCCTCATCATTTTCCTCGAATAATCACAATTTTGTTCTCCCAAGAAAGAATTAACCCACGTATACTAATCAACTGAGTCTATGAGTTGAGGAAAATTAGAAAGATAATTGATTATTTATATTATAATAATAATACTATTATCATAACATCACTATTTTGTTATTATTACTATTTACTACTAATATTATTAGTATTGGGCCGACTCGGATGCAGCCCATTATTTACTTGAGGGACTTGTTGGGGATAGCAGAGCTTTTCAGTGGCCCATTACTTTTAGTTGCACATTTCACACACACACACACACACACATATCAACTTACCATAATATTAAATTATAATGTCTTCCCAATATTTTGGATATATATGATTTGTTTGATTGCAGTTTTTAAGTCAAGTTTTGATTTTTTCACTCAAAATTTTTGTGCTTTTGGTTCCTTATCCTTTGAGCATAATTTTTTTGATGTTATGATTTTACTTTGTATGCATATGATTTTTTAATACAAAATTAATTTCGTTTTTTGGGAAAAAAAGCTTCAATCAAACACTCCCATGCACATAGGACATGTTTGGTTGCAACTTTTAATCAATTAAGCTAGTTCATTTCATATTTTAAAAAAATTGGAAGTATTTAATTTAAAATTTTCAATTTATTTAAGTAAAAGTAACAAATAAGTTTAAATTCAAATATGAGTAGCCAAATTATATTAAGTTTTTAAACAAAAAAACTAAAAAATTAAAACTTATGAGCAAAAATCAAACCAGCCTATAGAGACAAAATATATTCGAATTTTTATATTACAATATTGATTTTCTTTTTAGATTATTTATTAATGCATGTGCACTGGAAATCTTAACTTCGTCGATACACTACGGATCGATTTCTACTATTTTAGATTTATCATTATGTTTTTCAATGTGATTATCAAACCTCAGCCGAATTTCATAATAAATTATTGTCATAGACATGCTTTTCCTATTTTATTTTTATATGGTCCAAGTTTTCGGCTCTTCATTTATTATCTTTCCGAAATTGTTCCATCTACTTTACTTTTTCACGAATACAAATCATTTTGCACGAGTCCAAATCATTTATCCATTTATTGCGTCATCTTCAATGTTTTTTTTTAATATTTTATACTCTAAAATACTAAATATATTAATTTATGACATGTAAAATAATTCATAATACTATTACACATATTTCAAGTATAAAAATAGAATCATTCAATATTATTATTATACAATTCACTATATTTTCAAATTTTTAATAAGAATTGAATGTTACATTGCTTTGTCATATAATATTTCCCACTTAACAGATGCGTAAATTAATTTACACAATGTATTAGAATTCATTTTTAAAAATTATTTCGCATGTAAATTAATTTATTTAAGATTTTGGAACTAAAAATACTAATGGGACCTCACACCGCACCTTACAATTGATTGTAAGGTTTATTCCATTAGAATATTGCTAGCATAATTGTAAATCACCAATCATCATTATAAGCAATAAAAAACGCGTATAGAGATATAACAACTATTACTTTTCCTCTTAAGGAAATTTCATAGGTCACAAGTCTCACTTTCTATTTTAATATTTAATAAAAAAAAACGGCACAAATATTACAAACAAACTTATTTTTCCAAATTATGATTATGTAATCTACAAAAATACAAAAATCTGCTAGAATTACATATACGATGGCCAAATGCATTTTAAAAAGGCACTTCTTATTTGAAAAGGTCAATACTTGAAACTGTATATATATTTAACAAAATTCATATAATTTTTGTTTCATTTTTTTGTCCCGAAAAAATGACAAGGCTATCAAAACGCAGTGTAAATTTGCATCTGGCTCAAGATGTGCTCAAAGTTATCGGTAGATTTATCGATTGGATGTGAATGCATTCCTTCGTAAGTTGTCTCGACGATTCCTTCATCTTTCGACAGGCGTTGAACTTGCTTCTTCACGTTACAACCTTGGTGAGTACATCGGTAATAGCTTCTGAAAATTTAAAGGGAAAAAAAACACATAAAATACTGCAAGAAGATGACATTCATGTACAAAATAAATGAAGTAAAATATAATTAATTTCATAATTTTAAAATGTAACCTATTCTAGAATGATTGAACTTGCACTAATATACAAAAAATTTTTTGCATAGATGTACTATACCAAAGTGTCACCCGCAAGAAATGAAAATTTGGCATAATATATATTTTATGTCATAGAGTTCTTACAAATATATTATTATCCAATTTAAAAATATTTTTGAAATTTAAAACGGAAAAATAGCTAAATAACGTGAGTTATACCTGTTCTATATAGGATGTGTTAAAACATGAGTATTTTTCATTAAGTTTCATATCATTTATGAAACAAAAGTTTTTTCAAAAATAGCAAACTATTGAACTTATAATACTCGTGTTTATGATATACAAATATTTTATGATCTCTTATATTTTTTAGATTAAAATTTAGTTTTAAGTTTTAAATTGTACAACTTCTCATATGGCACCCTTTTTTTTTAAATAAATAATTTGAGATATTATAAAAGTATTGAGAATTTGTAATTAATTATTGTTGGTTGTGGGAAATGAAATAGGGAGCGACATATTCATATGAAAAAAATTACCATTTTTTATGCGGGTCTGCGGCACGAGTATGCTGAGTGGGTTGTAGTTTGCTTATCAGATTTATGCCCACCCTACATAAATGTAGGTGCGAAACGAGTATGAATCTATTACAGGACGTGTGTGGATCTATTGGTGGACCCGCAAAAATATGGATCTAATCACCACCCCTAGATGAAGAACATGTAAAGCCACGTTAAAACCAATCAATAATTTTTAATTTGTTAGCATTCCATTAGGAGTTAATTAGCAAGTGCTTAAATAATAGAAAATAGCGAGTGTGCACCAATATATGACTACTCTTTTAACATTATGATATGCTAAAAGTGTTATCATATATTTTTCATTTTAAGAATGTACTTCGTGATATCCAAAATTATAATTTAATTAATTTTAACTTACCTAAGAGATAATATTATATATTTAGAGATTTAAGTTGGTAATTGTCAAATTAACAAAAGATAAATTAATATAGATTACAAGAAAACAGAGCATATTTTTATAAGTAATACTATGTATTTAGAAATTTAAGTTAATAATTACTCCCTCCGTCACTAAATGACAGGCTCAATTCCACTTTCATTTGAATTAAGAAAATTTAATTAATATGGAGGGATAATTTGATTTTATCTCTAGTTTTTCGAAAAATACTTTATCAAATAAGAGATATTTTGTTGAGAATGTAAAAAAATGACATTAAATAAGGGCATTTTAGTAAAATTATTTTTTAACTTAATTTATAATAAGGAAAGTGTAATATATATTAGGATGGACGAAAAAAAATATGTGAGCCTATTTTTTAGGGACAGATAAAGTATTAAATTTATAAAAGATATATTTAAATAGAGTAGAATAATACAAATTACATTCAATAATTATTTAATAATCTCACCACGATATATTATCTTCAATATATATTTGACATCTGCTAATTATTATATACTTTAACTCTCAGTTTTGTGTAAAAAACTCATACCTATTGAAGAGTGTATACCTGAACAGGGTTCGGATATATGCTCCCCGGTGATCTATCTGAGAACACGAACAAGGTGTTGTGCCCGATGATCCTTCGGATGTTCTTC
>MKEJ01025016.1:0-16475 GCA_001753735.1 Embelia ribes | reverse complement strand
TTGTGCACAAATCCACTGTTGGATCATCGAACCCTTTTAAAATTAGGTTCCTAGCACATAAATGTTTAATTTTGACAGTGGAGATCAAATTCACATGCCTTTAAGGTAATCAAAATATGTTTTGAATTAGATCGTTCAAATATGGACAGAAAATTGGTTGAAAAGAAAATTTTGGATTTATCGCTTTGTTTTGCCCTCCAAGATGTGGTTCTCTTGAATTTATTAGTTCCAAAATAGAATTTCTTCCAACTGATCCTTTTGGGATCATTTAAATAATTTATTTTCGTTGTCCTCCCGGTTGGGCTTTCAAAAACTTATTAGTTTTTTTTTTTTCGATAGTCATAACTTTAAATTAGTCTTACAATTTGGACCCTCCTTCTAATTCCAAAAACTGTTCAACCCTTTTCACAAAACTAACTTTTCGAATGCTGGAAACTGACTTCGAATAGCGTCATATTAACTTACAAAAATGCGGATTGCGATTCTCTATATCTTAGTTTCAGAATTTCTTTGAAGTGTATGGCTTTATCGAAGTGATAAATTTGTAAACAGATAAGAAATTGAACAAGACAATAATCTTCATTACTCAATATACTCGTCGATTATAATCCTTTGGTAGGTAAAGGTATAGTGAGTGTGAGTGAGATCGAGATCAATCGATGAAAACACAGATGGAAAGTGAATTGTAACAATGTAAAAAACGAGAGTCATGCTCAATCGCTCATTACAAAAGATTACATTAAAATACATTAATCTACTTCTACTTCCAAGTTAAATTAGAGTATTCCAACTCCTAGATAAAGAAAAAAAAAAATTCATGTCGGGAATGATTTGTGTCTTCTTTCGGAATGCATTGTCCTTGTATATGGGGAGAAATTGTTCTCAAACTTCTCATAACCGTATTTCAAATTTGAATTATAGGCTCCAAAATATACTATGGTTTAAATTCTGAAAATTAAATCTTGGCGTAAACACCAACTTTGTTTAGTTTAGGATGAGCACACAAACAAACCAACCTTGGATCACGGTGTTGCAGATTCTAGAGCACATAATCAGAAATTTGGATCCACTGTCAATTAATTGTAATCTGTAAATTACAATTTTTTTTTACAGATAGGATCGTGGAGCCAATAGTGTATGTTCTGATCGAGATTTTATATGTTTCGACATTCAATGTATTGAACTTACTTGGATATCATTTTATTTATTTATTTATTTTGCATTTTATATGTTTGGGCATTCAAGATAGGAGGATGGGAGGCAGAACCTTGCATTCTAAGGCTGGTGCAATAATTTTCCATGGAAAAATATGGGGAAAAAAAATTCTTCACAAAAAATCATAAAATCAAGTATAAAATATGGGCAGTCTAATTTGGTCTAACGGCTCAAGATTGAATATATATATATATATATATATACGGTTTAGTGCATAAAATTCTTATATTATAGGATCTAAGAGGGTCTGATATATACAGTCTTACTCCTGTTTCCGTAGATTGTTTATAACGGGACGAATTCGTGATCCACATATCTTAATAGAGTAATGTATGGCCTCAATTTATAGAATATCAAGTTAAATCAAGTTAGTACGAATATTTTCTTTTATTTCAAATATTTTTAAATGGATGGTTGCTTGTTCTAAATCCCCTGAATAAACCAAATGAACTGGAATCAATTGAGAAGCTTAATGATCAAAATGAGAGGCACAAGGCATCAACCTTTTGTGTGGGGTAAAAATTTTTCAAAAGGTTCAAACACCAATTATGGGAAAGATGTGAAAAAGCAGCCTCCAATCTTTGTTGTGCCTCCAAAGAGTTATTCTATTTTGACTTGTGTCTTTTTTAAAGTTATTCTCACAAGGGAAAAAAAAAATTATAAGTTCAAAACTTGCTATCTTAATTTAGTATTGGTTCAAGCTTTTAAGTTAAACTTCTTCTTTTAAAAATAGGACTGTATTTGATTGTTAATTTTTAAATTAAATTTATTTATTATTATTTTTTGATAAGTTAAAAATTTGAAGTTGGATTTATCTCATCCTAAGGGCTAAGGGCAGTAACAAAAAAAAAATATTTGCAATGGATCATGATACAAAGGTTTTAACAAAAAATTTTACAAACTTTGTTCGCCGTTGGATCTTAAACGATCCAACGTCTAGGATATATCAGAAAATATAAAGAGAGAAAGTAGAAAAATATGATATATCTTAGCCGTTGGATCGCTTCAAATCTAATGACCAACAAAATTTATAAAATTTTTTGTAAAAATTTTTGTTACATAATCCCTTCCCAATAAAGATATATTTTTATGTAATTAGCTATTATACGCTGCAGCTTGTTAAACTGGTTGTTAGCTAGATATCATATCATTACTGGTTGTTAGCTATATTTTTAAAAATGAGGCAAAGATTTTGATTATTGGACAAAAAAATTAGATGATGATAAAGACTCGAAATGAATCAAACTGAAAGAGAACATTTTAGTGCTGAGTCATAGTGACAACTAAGAGAAAAGTTGAGTAATGAAATCCAACACATGCAATTTTATATTTTATCTCTTTCTTTCGTTTTCTATCATTATCCTTGAGTAAAATCCATTTTTATTTAACATTTTATTCTTCTATATATATAAAAAAAGGCCCGTTTAAAAATTTTAGACCTAATTTTCTAAAAAATTCAAATTTTATACATAAAAGTAACTAGATTTTTCTTACATATTACTATTCAGAATACGCCACATTAAATTTGTGTGAGTGTTAAGACAATATTTTAATGAGTATATATCCACAAAAAACGTATGCGGTGTATTCTGAAGGGCAATTTGTGGAAAAATCCTACATGTATATATAAAATCTCAATCATTTTCTAAATTCATACATGCTAACGGTAAACTGAGTTTTAAAATAAATGAATTTAAGACATATGGGTTCTCGCCAAAGCTTTTTTATTATTATTATTATTATTATTATTATTATTTTCTCTTGTTGTAAGTCGTATATATATAACATAACAAAATTATAGAAAAATTAAAAAATAATCATACGTCAATTTAACTAAATCATATAGCTACATTAGCTATTTCACCTATAGCTATATTTAGCAAAACACCTTAACATTGTTAAAAGCTTTTGTCTATCATCCCTTTCTCCTTCCTCATCCACATTTTATAATTTTTTTCTATTCCCATCTTCTTTTCTTTAATTGAAGATTCTAACTAGAAATTCATCAAACATATTTTTATATGTTATATACTATATTATAGCTTATAAAATATACTTCAAAATAATATCTATATTGACATATAATTCTAATTATTTTGTATAAAATATTTTTGAAAAATAATATTTTGTAATCAATATTGATTTTAAATATAATTATTATCTATATAAATAATAAGTAAAGAAATATAAAATATAATTATAATTATAGTTATTAGGTAAAATAGTTAATATGAGGCATGACCTAGACAAATAGAAAATAAGTAAAATAAAAAAAATGAATTATTTTGAATTATTTTGGTTATTTTATTTAGTAAAGCTGATGTGAATGAAGGCAAATATGGTTGCAAATATCCTCACGAAAGATGTATCTTTTAGCATATATGCTAACTTTTTTTTATGATGTGATTTTGTGTTGGATGTAGTATTACTTTCTTTTTATTTTGTGATTTTCATGGATAAAACAAGACAAAAATTTTGGGTTTGTTTCCTTTTCTTTTTAAGTAAATAAGCTAACTTTTTTTTGGATCTAATGAAAAAAATTAGATACATTCAATTAAAAATTAATAACTTATTTGTGGCAAACCAAATACTGTCTATTTTTAGAAGAAAAAAATATTAAAAATTTTGAGCTTAAAAAATTTAACCAAACAAACCCTTACTAGACAAGTTATCCAGAATTTTGATATATAAAAGAATACCTAATGAACCAAAAGACTAGTTTTTGGTCTAATAAATAACAAACATCAACCAACTATCAATCAGAAGTTAAGGGAGAAATAGACACACATAATATTTCAGGTTGGTCAAGAGGAATTTAACAAATAAATAAAGAAAAAAAATCCTTCCAATGTCAAAGAATTGTTATCAATTTTGAAAATAACATTTCTCTGGAGAAAAAATAGTGACATAAAACATCAGAAAACTAAATTTATAGTTTAATTAATCTTGATGGCATATCAAATGATGGACAAAGATGGAGAGAAAACAAATATATTAATGCTCCATTTGCTGCAAAAATTTTCGCAGAAAAATATGACAGAAAAAAACTTATTCACAAAAAAATCAAAAAGTAAAATATAATATTTTTTTTGTCATATTTTTCTTTAATAAATTCTTTTACCAAACATATAATAAATCCATTGAGGAATGCATTCCTTTATTGTGTAGTATGCATTACTCCATCGGCGCAGATGCTCATTCTGTAATACATTATAATTATAATACTACGTAGTAGTTGCATTATTTTGCTACAATTCACGTGGATAACATTTGCTCATCAGAATAATATATATAATTTCTAATGTCTTCCCGTGCTTAACGACAAGAACACTTATTATGCATCTAACAACATGATCCTAAATTAGGGATCAATATTTGGATCGGTATTATTTCGATGCACAAACGAACTATGTAACGCATATTTTTGTTATGAACTTAGAGAATAAACTATTCTCTATTTTAGGCTGTAATCATTTCATTTCTTGATAATTCTCAAAGCAAGAATATAAGAAATAAATAGTATAAACTAATCGTAACAGGCTTGGGCTTTGTTAATCATTTTTCTCAAAACCAACTCTTCAGTGGGTACAAAATTGCTTCGAACACCCTTCGATGAGTATGAAATCACTTCGAAATAAGATCCTGCTAACTCACATAGGCGGATTGGTTCACTATGCCTTAATTTCATGATTTATTTGATAAAGTATGTCGAAAAAAGTAAGATTATAAAAGTTGTTAACAACGTAGAAATTAAATAATAAAATAATATCTGATTACTCATTATGATCACCGATTACAACTTTTTCGGTGGATATAAGTATTGTGAACGACACCAAGATCAATTGTACGGATGGAAAGTGAAGTAACAAATGTAATGAACGAGAGCATGCTCGATCACTCGATACAAAAAATTAAATGAAATTACATTAATCTATGTATATGTTTAAGTTAAATTAAATTACCTCTACTAGTGGATAAAAAGAATTCCATATTTGGAGTGATTTATGGAGATAGGCTTTTTCTAATACCTTGCCATTATATTTATGGGTAAAATTCATATTCAACTTCTCATAATCGCCCTTTTACATTTAATTTATGGACGGCAAATTTATTATAGTTTGAATTTGAAAATTTGATACACAGTGTAAACATGCTTCAAATGTTAATCCCATGCCCATTATACAAATAGCTTACTAAAATAATAGTAAATAAATAAGTTTTATTACTAACGAATAATAAAGGCACTAACGGCTTATAAAAGAGATATTACTGAAAATACTTTATTTGATGGTAAAAGAGTTCCTAAAAAATTGAATTTAACTTCATTGTGACGCTAAAGATCGTAGTTGCTAAATTTGACAAATATCGCTCTCTTAGAAAATCTTTTGAGTGTCTAACTACTCTAGGAAGAGATAAGACGGAATCTTTATATAAAAAATACCAACTCCCTAAATAATTCATACATTTTTTTTCAAATTTTGCCCTTCATTTTATTTATTTGTAACAAAAATAATAATACCTAGAATTATAAACTAATTAATTATAACTTACATATTTTTTTTATTAAGAGATAATACTGAATATTTAAGGATTTAGATTGATAACTATCACAAAAATAAGACTTAAGAAATTTAATATAAAAATATGAAAACTTACAGGAATTATAACTTACAATACTAACATATCTTTCAAACTTAACAAAATATTAAAATATCATATTAATTATCAAGATGACAAATTAATGCCACAAGTTCATGAAGCTACTTCAAAATTTCTATATAATGTATGCTTAAAATTCCTATAAATGGTAAATACAACACTTCTATATTTCTATTAAAATGTATTTGAAATAATTTTTTAATTTTTGCTCTTATGTTAGTATCTTTTATGTTAGTATACAATAGTTTGTTAGATAATAAATTTGTGAATTACTTGTAGAATACGTATGCATGTGCTAGTAATTAAGAAGAGTCATAATTGTAATTTATTTTATTTTGTGTAGATGGCCTATCCTAAAATAAAAATGATTAATTATTTTTCGAGATTGCAATTTGAAAACTTTGCATGGGGTTTTTGCAATTTGTCAAATGCCTTACTATTATACCCTTAGACGGTTGATGGGCCATGGCATGGCAGACTGCATTGTGCATTTGTGTCATGCCATGCAAATGACTTTGCTACGGCATTGGGCCATGTCACGACATCGAGGCTTGTTGGATAGCTTCGTTGGGATATCAATTTTGTAAAATGTTGGCACGGGTTTGACAAGTTGGATAGCAGCATTATTTGAACACATTAAAGATAAGACATTGGCTTGGCATGCTATTGGCAGCAAGTCATGGGCATTTAGCCCCTCTATGTTGGCATACATGCGTTGGTTGAATAAGGGTTACTGTGTACAAAAGAGTATCAAACTAGACATCTGATTTTGAGGGCGGTTATGTACTAGTAGCGGTTACATTTGTCTCTCCAAATGGCATAATTCTGGTGGCAGTTTTCTGTTGTGGTTATTGGTGTTGGTATTACTGTGGCATTCAGTTGGGCTTGAATCTGACTTGGAAAATTCGTGGCATGTGTTTGAAAAGACATGTAGGTGGCGTTCAGACATGATTGCATTTATGTCCCCATTGGCTATATTTGAGATAGCATGGTATCTCAATTTTGTTGGATAAACCGCATGCTAATACGTGGCACTATTATAAATGGATAGATTGTACCTTTTTAGATAGAGTTTTTATGTAAGTTTCGGTTTGTAAACACAATCAATGTATCCTTGTTATTGTGGAATAAAAAGGTTGGGCATTTGCCTATAAATTTGTGTTGTACCGTGTTTCTGCTAACTATTTGTTTGCGTGTATGTTTTGCAAATTGGTGTGCGTGTGTTGTGTTTGGCTAAACTAAAAAGGGCCACAAAACCCCTTTTTAGTGCCATTACAGGCAAAAAAATTTGAGAGGAAAAACTGATACTGTGACAACTGGTATCAGAGTTTTAGCTCACGATGGCTGATGGAAATTTGGAAGTACTGCGGGAAAAAGTTTCAAGACTTGAAACTCTTGTTGGTACAAAATCGATTGAGGAATGTATCAATTTGCTTGACAATATTGAACAATAACAGGCCGCATGCAAGGATATTAATACCACTCTCTAGGAAACGTAAGTATTGGAAGGACGTATATAAACATTATTGGAAGGGTTTGCTACGTTTGTTGTCTCTTGGATGGCTAAGGATAGTGAAGTACAGGAGGAATTGTTGCTGTTGCGTAGGTAGTTGCTTGTCAGCTTAACGTATATAAGGATGTTGTGAAATTAAAAGTTCCAGAGCCAAAGGCATTTTCGGGTACAAGGAGTACTAAGGGACTCGAGAATTTCTTGTGGGATATGGAGAAATATTTCAAGGCTACACATGTTCCAGAGGCGGAGAGGGTGACTATCACTGGGTAGGGATGCCAAATTCTGGTGGCAGACCTGCACGGATGACAATACTAATGATGATCGTCCGATAATTGATTCATGAAAAACACTAAAAAATGAATTGAATGAGCAATTCCCTCCAAGTAATACGGCTTGTGTTGCTTAGAAGGCTTTGAAAAAATTGAAACAAAATGGTACGGTCTGAGAGTATGTTAAGGAATTCAATTCCTTAATGTTGGACATTCGTAACATGTCCGAGGAGGAAAAATTGTTCAATTTTATGTCGGGTCTCCAACAATTGGCACAAATGGAGTTGAGACGATTGGTTGTAGAAGATCTGCCTTGTGATATGGTTGCGGCCGACGGCTTACTTGATTTCAAACTGAACAAACAAACTGAGTCGGAATCTAGTGGGAGAACCAAACAGAAAGACAAAGGAAAGAAGAAATTTGGAAATAAATACAAGAAGTTAAAAGATGGTGATAGCCAGGGCAAAGACAAAAGGGGAGGCAACTCAGATAAAAGGAATCGCAAAGATCCTAAATCCTTCGGTTGGTTCATTTGTAGCGGTCCACACATGGCTAAAAATTATTCGAAAAGGGAAAAGTTGAGCGCTTTGTAGAGGAAGAGAATGTAGAGGAGGCACTAAAGATGAATTATTTGCAATTGAATAATGCTTTGCATTCCCAATCAATGAATCAATGGGCTGGGTTGATGTATGTTGCATTGAAGGTTAATAGGTTGGACGCAACATCTGTGATAGACAATGGAATAACTCGCAGTTTTATGGCAGAACGAGTAATGAAATCATATGATTTGTCGGTGTGTAACACTCCAAATAAGGTGAAGACTATAAATTCAACTGCTCGTTCAATTTGAGGGGTGGCCAATAATGTTCAAGTCTCGATAAGCTATTAGCGTAGCCAATTGAATTTTATAATAGTACCTCTTGATGACTTTGACATTATTTTGGGTTACAATTTCTTGGTGTCAGCAAAAGTGATGGTGTTACCTCATTTTCACGGGATGATGATTATAGATGCAAAACAACTGGGTTTTATTCCTACATTGAGAATAGATATGTTGAAGGGTGAAAATGGGTTGTTGTCGGCAATATAAGTGGAAATCGGCCTAAAAAAAGGAGCTCTAACTTCCTTGCGACTTTGATAGAGATCAAACCTAACCAACTAATTAAAGTACCAGATGAATTGGTTGCGGTGTTGAGTGAATTCTTGGATGTTATGCCACCAAATTGACCAAAACTCTGCCATCAAATATGAAGATTAATCATAAGATCGAGTTGATGCCTAGGGCGAAAACCCTGCCAAGGCACTATATCGGATGAGTCTATTGAAACTTGGAGAGTTGAGAAAGCAATTTATAGAATTGTTGGATGTTGGTTTGGTTCAACTCTCCAAAGCCCCTTATGGTGTACTGATTTTATTACAAAAGAAGTAGGATAGGTAATTGAGGATGTGTGTGGGTTATCAGGCATTGAACAAAATCACAGTAAAAAATAAATATCCTGTACCTTTGATTGTTGATTTGTTTGATCCCCTGTCAAAGGCACGTTTCTTCACAAAATTGGATTTGTGTTTGGGGTATTGGCAGGTTGGGATTGCGGAAGGTTATGAGGGGAAGACCAGTTGCATGACAAGGTATGGTTCGTATGAATTTATGGTCATGCCGTTTGGATTGACTAATGCCCTTGCTATATTTTGCAATTTGATTAATGATGTGTTCCATGATGTGATAGACAAGTTTGTAATTATTTATCCTGATGATATTGTGGTGTATATTGAGTCCATAGAGTATCATATTAAGCATCTGCATATTTTTTTCACAAAACTTCGGGAATACAATTTGTATGTGAAAAAGGAAAAATGCAAGTTTGCTCGGACAAAGATTATGTTTCTTGGCCACAAAATTAGCCATGAATAGGTTCGGATGGATGAGAGGAAAGTGCAGGTCATTCTAGATTGTGAGGCTCCAATAAAGGTGGCTGAATTGAGATTTTTCTCAAGCTGGCAAACTATTTTCGGGAATTTATTAAGGGTTACTCAAGGAAGGTTGTAGCATTGACCGACTTGTTGAAGAAGGACAATAAATGGGAATGGATATGGCGTGCCAAGAGGCCTTTTCAAAATTAAAAATGTTATGGGATCCAAACCCATTCTAAGGCTCCCTAACTTTAATGGATCATTTGAGGTACACATTGATGCATTGGAAAAGGTAATTGGGGGTGTATTGGTACAGGTTGGATATTCGGTAGCATTTAAAAGTCGAAAGTTGAATCGGGCAGAGCAAATTACTCCGTTTATAAGAAGGAAATGTTGGTCGTTGTTCATTATTTGGACTTTTGGAGAGTATATCTATTAAGCCCTTTATTCGTGGTCAGAACTAACAGTGTGTCTAATACTTTCTTCAAGACACAAAGGAAACTTTCACCCAAACAAGCGCGTTGGCAAGAGTTCTTGACAGAGTATGATTTCGTTTAGGAGCACAAACTGGGGATATAAAATCAGGTTATTGATGCTCTTAGTATGAAAAATGTAATCAAATTTTTGGGGGCTCTCTTGCAGATTCAGTCGGATATGTTGGACAAAATTAGAAAAGTCATTGCTTGGGATTTGTTATATCAGAAATTGGTTTCCCAAGTAAAAGAAGGTATTGTCAAATAATATTTGCTTGATGATGGACTGTTGCATGCTAAAGGCAATAGATTGTTCATGCCACTGGAAAAATTTAGGCTCAGTTTGATGAAGGAAACCCGCGACATTCACTGGGCAGGCCATCCGGGCCCCAGAACGTATAATGGCATTGCTTTCGCGTAGGTATTTTTGGTCAAAAATGGAAGAGGACATAAAGTTGTATGTCAAGACTTGTCTCATGTGTCAGTAGGACAAGATGGAAAAGAGGAAAGTCACGGGGTTATTTCAACCATTACCTATTCCAGAGAAGCCTAGGGTTTCGATTTCGATGGATTTTATTAGTGGGTTTCCCGTCATCAGTGCTGGTTGTTATTGACAAGTTTTCGAACTATGTTGTTTTCATTCCTAAGCCAAAAGTATGTAGCGCAGGAATTGTAACAGAATTATTTCATAAGTATGTTGTTAAGTATATTGGGCCATCGGATAACATTGTTGTGATAGAGATGTTGGATTCATAGGAATGTTTTGGATAGAAAATTTCAAGTTGTTGGGTTTAAATTTAAAGTTCTCACCAACAAACCATCCGTAAACAGATGGGCAAACAAAATAGATCAATACGTTACTTGAGGAATATTTGAGGAATTATGTGACAAAAAGTCATAAAAACTAGTTAGATTTGCGTGATGGATTACAATTTTACTACAATCTGCACCAATCATCGATAACAAATCAAAGTCCATTCAAGTTGACAATAGGGTATTAACCCTTGACCCCTCATGAAATTGCAAGACAAGGCAGTGGGGGTAGATGTCCTATAGTGTACAAATTTGCAAGGAAGAATCAAGAATTATATGATGAGGCTCGGGATAGTTTGACAAAAGATACTAAACACATGAGGAGGTATGCGAATAAAGAGTGGAGACCATTGGAATTCAATATTACGGACAAAATTTGGTTGAAACCTACTCCACAGATTTGGAAAAAGATTGAAAGTAAGAAGATGCATAGAGGTTTGGTTCTGAGATACGATAGGCCATTTGAAGTTATCAAACGGGTGGGAAATGTTGCTTGTCGGTTGAACCTACCTGAGAGGTTTAAAATTCATCCTATATTCCATAAAAGCTATCTTAAACCCTTTTGTTACTCAAAAGGAAGATAGGACATGTGGGCTAGTTTCACGGGCACCTCTTATTATTCGTAAAGAGTTTGAGCATGATGTCGAGAAAATTTTAGATTATAGAATTTTTTGGCAAAATAAAAAGAATTTTCACACTAAGTATCTCTTAAAGTAGAAAGGCAAGGCTGACTATGATTTGAGTTGGGAAAATGACACTACATTGTGGTAATTCAAAAAATAGATTAGGGACTACTTAGCTACTGCCGCTACTTCATCAAGGACAATGAAGACTTTGGGTGGAGGAGGTTTGTTAGACGCTTAAACGGTTGATGGACCATAGCATGATGGACTGCATTGTACATCTATGTCATGGCATGCAAATGGCTTTGCTATAGTATTGGGCCATGGCACGACATTGAGGCTTGTTGGATAGCTTTGTTGCGATATTAATTCTGTAAAATGTTGGCACGGTTTGGACAAGTTGGACAACAATATTATTTGAATACAATAAAGATAAGTCATTGGCTTGGCATGCTATTGGCAACAAGTCATGGTCACTTGGTCCCTTTATGTTGACATACGCGGGTTGGTTGAATAAGGGTTGCTGTGTACAAAAGAATGTCAAGATGGGCATTTGATTTTGAGGACGTTTATGTGTTGTTAGCTGTTACATTTGTCTGTCCAAGTAGTAGAATTTTGGTGACAATTTTATATTTCGGTTATTGGTGTTGGTATTGTTGTGGCATTCAGTTGGACTTGTATTTGACTTAGAAAATTCATGGCATATGCTTGAAAGACAAACAGGTAGCGTTCAAACAGGGTTGCGGTTATATCCCTATTAGTTGTCGTTGTGATAGCATGGCATAGCAGTTTTGTTGGATAAACTGCATGCTAACACGTGGCACTGTCATAAGGATGTTGTAACTACCATGTAACATAAATGGCATAGATTTGTACATTTTTATACAAAGTTTTTATGTGAATTTCGATCTGTAAACACTTGTCTATGTATCCTTGTTATTACGGAATAAAAAGGTTGGGCATTTGCATATAAATCATGTATTATATTTTGTTCTTACAAATTATTTGTGTGCATGTGTTGTATTTGGTTGAGATTAAAGAGGGTCAGAAAACCCCTCTTTATTGCTATCACAAGCGAAAAATTTTGGGAGGAAAAATTAACCTGTCACACCTACCTCCATGATGGAGAATTACTCCATTGGTTGGTCCTATCATAGTTTGGACTGAAATTCTATTTGGTTCCCAAGGTTCAATAAGACACCAAAAGCTCTTGAATTTTAGAAAAATGACCGCTTTGGTTCTCATATTTTAGAAAAAGTTAAAATTTTGGTCCCTTTCATGGTATTTTTTAGTAATATTTAAAATCTTAAGGTGATCAAATTATAAGAAAATAGCAAACCAATTACTATAAAATGACTAATTTAATTCTAGCAAACCACATTCGAATCAATTTATATGATTTTTATTATTTGGAGTTGTTTTATATTCATAATAGGAGAAAATAACAAAATAAGTGATTATAAATAACTAATATACGTATAACAAACCACGCTTGTGAACATTTAATATGATTTTCATTATGAGGATGGTTTAACATTCATAATGGGGAATTAAGTCTGTTTTTGAATTTTGGGAAACAAAACTATTACAATTGAAGCTATGGAACCAAATAGAACTTTGTTGAAACTATAGGAACCACTACTATAATTATCCATGCCAAATACAAAGTAGAAGGAAATTGTAATTTTAGAAGTGTGAACAGAAGCACACCCACCGACACACGTGTGCTTAACTCCCATTTATTATATATGGTAAGATATATTCATAAAATGACTGGAAAATTAATTAACATTTTATTTACCATCTGATGCTTCAAAAAATCCTGGCTGAAAATTTCATTTTCCTTTGTCATTAAGTTTTCTCAGATTAAAACCTCAAGGAACCCCACCATATTATCGATGCAACAGCAATTATAAAACCAAATTAAAATATCCACAATGCCCCTGGTTGGCTGGTTAGTACTAACCAAACCCAATAATAATTTAACAACTAAAAGTTTTAGTGCATAACCATTTAGCTGTTCTTTCTAATTATTCCCTCAGCCCCATTCTGACAGACCATTTTTTTTATTTGTCCCATATTATAGACAAGTTTTCTTATTCAAACTCTACTTATGTCTTTATTATGTATTTTTATATTTGCCTAATCAGTCTTTGTACATGTATATTTAGTAGTGAACCTTCCTAGTTAATATAGATAATAAACAAATCTGACACTGCATTTACTAACAAAATAATCACATCTTGGAAAATTAAATAAAACCAAAATTTTTTTACACCGTTTCTAAAAAGTGACATTTCTTACAAACTCAAAAATCTACATACACAACATGTCTATTTTGGATTCCTCCACCCCTGTCTGGTATTTTAATGTGACCTTAAATTAAAAAAACAAATAAAATTTTAAAATGTAGAGTAAGCTAGAAAGAGAAATAAGTTTTGGCAAATGTTATGAATAGTACATAATGGGGACATTTTGTGGCATGACTAGAAGTGTTTCTTGAACCTAAAAGTCCATTTGTTTAATTTTTAAGCGTTTGGCCAAGTAATTTCTCTCTATATTCATATATTGTGTTATGTATGTGCGTGTGTGTATATATATATATATTGTAAATTTTATTTGATTACTGTATCGATTGGGTTAAAAGAATTAATCTACAGTAAAACTTGCTTTTGGTCTGATCCATTGTTCGTTGCTGCTGATTTGTGAGATTTGTCTTTGATTGTGGCTTATCACTGATTTACTAATTTAGGGTTCAACTTCAAATTGGTTTCTTAAGTATCTTATAGGTTTGTGCTTAAGTTTAAATATGAAAACCTAGAAATTCTGTTGAGAAAAGAATAGTGTGATTATGAACTGATAAAATACATCTGAAACCAAATCTTTGAGACTAATAATGCGTGCTGAATAGTAAATGCATCGCCTTTTTTGTATATATATATATAAGTAATTGTTAAAAAGGTGATGCCTTTATTTGGACACCACACCTGTACTGAATGGGTAAATTCTCTGTTGGAAAATGGAAGTTAAATTGTTGTGTTACTCTTAGATTTTTTATTCTATGTTAGTTGAGGCTGGTTTGGGATTGATTCATGTTTAGTTGTGGTTTCTAAGTGACGAATAGAAGCACACTATGACTTGAAAACAAAAAAAACAAACCACCAAATAATTAAATTTGGCTTGTCAAAAATTTTCTCATTACCTTCTATGGTTATTTTTAAATTTATTTCCAGAACGAATACTTTTAAATTTATTTCCAGAACGAACACCACTTGACAATTTGAAATTGATTATTTTTGTTATTCGAGATAATATGGGTTTTTTCTTCTTCGTTGATTTTAGTTATATATTATGAATTCTATGTACGTGATTTTAGTTATATTACGTTATTACAGAATTTACATATCAGCCTTTCAAAATGGTCATCAACCAAATGGAGTTAAGGAACCTTTTAATCGTATCCATTCTTCATTGCGAAATATTATTGAACGATGTTTTGGTATTTGGAAAGCTCGATAGTTAATTCTAAAGTGCATGGCTCCCCACCCATTCAAAACACAAAGATTAATTATCATGATGCCAATAACAATACATAACTTTTTAAGATAAAAAATAATATTTGACGAATAATTTAGAAAATATGATAGAAATGAGGAGCACTTGAGTTGAGATGAGATACTAAAAGCGATGATGACTCATATGATGACGAAACAAAAACTCTACTAGATCATGTTTGAAATAGAATTGCAAATTCATTTCTACTTTCATGTAATAATCATAGAAATGACAATTGTTTTTCTATTTTTCTCTGAATATTTAGATTTGTTTGATAAATTTTGAATTTCAGAAGTTAATAAGTTTAATTTTTTCATTTTACATAATTAATTATTAAATTCTTTTAAGGCAATATTTTCATTTTTCTTGATAAATTTAAGGTTTAATTGATTATTGATTTTGTACCGTAAATTTATTGCAATGATAATATAATTTATATTTGTAAGTCATTTCAAACTTATTAGAAAAATATATTAGAAAGATTTCTAAATATATAAGTACTTAAAAATAAATGATCACCTAACATAATTATTATTTTTTAATACTTCTCTAAACAAATGGTCCGATTTATCTCAAAAGCACCCAATATATGTGTTCTTTCATGGCTTCGGTAAGTCCACCACCAACTCTAATTTTAAGGATAAATTACACTTTGCCCGCTGAGGTTTCTAACTATTATGGAATACCCCCTGAGCTTTTGAATTAAGGTTTTATGTCCATTGCACTTTACCTCTAAAGTTTTCGAAGGCAAAGTGAAGGCTAGCTTGGTTATCATATTTAACCCATAAATTTCCAAAATACCCTTAAACTAACTATCTATGTCTTAAAACCTTCTAACTGTACATGGAATAATAAATATACTTACCAATATTACACGTAATGTCTTACCCTTATTGGTCAACAAAATAGCCAACAAGCACCGCATTATTGGCACTTCAGTGAAAGAATTATGGATGGAGTGGATAGCTGGGATAATTTCAATTTTTATTTTATAACTTTTTATAATTTTCTAGAACAATTATTTTGTATAATTATACATATATAAAAGAATATATGCTTTCCAACAAAAAATAGAAAGGTGTGATGGCCCTTTTCCATTTTGCCAAAATATCACATTTAAAACTAATGTGAAAAAAAAAAGAGAAAGGGAGGGGCAATCTTGTCTTTTCCTATGAGAAACAGATTTTTATTTTGGTTTGGGCGCAAAGTGTAATATACGATACCATAGGGATAATTTTGAAATAGTCAGAAACTGTATGGGGCCAAAGTGTAATTTACACTAATTTTAAACTTTTCTAAACTGTAAAGTATCAGTATTTAGGCTGACAATTAAAGGTTTGTTTTATATTAAAGCATTTTTTATATGGGAAGTCCTCCTTTTTTTTTTTTTTTTTTTTAATTTAAAAAAATTATTTAATTTTAATGAAAAATTAAAATAATTTAA
>MKEJ01025009.1:0-12700 GCA_001753735.1 Embelia ribes | reverse complement strand
TTTCTAGCAGGTTCGGGACTTACCTCGGGTCATCTAGGAAAATCAGGACATGACAAACTGATATTTAATTCTTGTTAGTACATACTATTTCTACCTAAAAACCTACTAATCTAAAAAAAACATAGTCGGGTGACAATAATGTATTTATCACCCTAATTACTCACGCTTTTTAAATAGTAGTATTATGTTTATTTATGCAAATATAATCAATTATTTGTATATTAGAATAGGGTTTTACTCTATTAGAAATCCTTCGGTATTTGTATGAGATTGATGTTCCATGATTTTGCATTTCTATGCTTCCTTTATGTTTAATAATATGCATTGGTTACTTTTATGTTAGACGTTTGCAAAGAAATAGATGTGCGAAATTTTGAGCAAAACAAAATCAACAACTTATTGGTAGTGTGTCACTCTATAGAAAAAGAAGTATCTCGCCTCTAAATAAGCAATTATCCCATTCTTCATCCATAGTCTTCTAAATTTCTCTTTTAAGTTCAATATTTTTTCAAGCAAGAAGATTGCCATTTTATTATTGGAATTTATCAGTTAATTGCTTTGTACTTTTTATATATTCGGAAAAAGAGGCATAGCTATAGTCAACCCCACAAGTCCGAAAAATGTCGATTACTTAATAAGAACTAGCTACCATTGCACACGCCATGCGTGTGTAATTCAAACTATGGTGGTAAATTTGAAATTAACAACAGACACCTTGATTACAATCAATTGTTAAAAGAGAGAGAATGATATTAAGAATTAAAACAAAAATAAGATATAATTCGTATTAACTCACTATAAGGCCAACCACTGTGTCGCTCTAACAGTGAAAGGTAAACGGCGCAAAAATTAGGCTTTCCAAAAAAAAACTTAATTGAAACGGAAGAACAGATATTTTGAGCAGTTATATTTTTCTTGAGTGTGAGAGAGGGAGTGGGTGAAAAGATTGGGTATGATTAGTGGTAAACGTAGACAAAAGTTTAGTAACTTAGTGGACATTTTTGCCCTTTTATAAGTTACCTTGATCTTGAATTTGAGGGCAATTTGTGAACATTGAAAAATGGATATAATCTAATGGATTTCCATGGCTCCGACTTTATTATATAGAAGATCAAATAGATATTTTATATATTACTTCATCAGGCAACACCAGAATGTTGAGATTAAGTGTGTAAGTCGGTAGAATTATTTTAAAGTAAGTCTAACCTTTGAAATATATACTTTTTCTTTTTTCCTTAAAATTTTAAGATCTAATTTCTAGTTTTCAAGTGTCCATCTCATTTTTTCTCCCAATTATGGTTTCTCTTCTCCTAAGGCATCAACTAGTGCGACATAATATCACGTCCGAAAAATTTCGAGTGATTTCTTCTATTTTATTTTTTCAATAAATAATATTAGAAAAGAATTATCGATATAATTACTTAAACAAAATATATTTCATATTTGTTGGCATTGCTTTGGTTGAGTGCATACATGTAGCTTATATTAATTACATTTATGCACATTCGGATTATCGGTATTTTGATTGGATTTGGTTGCAAATATTTATATAATATATTGCATATATATATACTCATAATCGGTTGGCATTTGGTTTAGTTGTGTTGGCGGATTTTCGAGTTAATGTATATTGGATTTCGTTAAAGTATTTCTTTCGGTTGTTTAAGTTAAGGAATAAATCAAAATTGGGATCATATTTTGATTTGGAGTGTTGCCATAATCTTATTTGGATTGATTTTGGAGATGTTTGGTTATTATTGGTTGTGAAAATAGGTATCGGAATGTGTAGTATTCTTGGGGTTGTCTGTAATCGCATAAAATTCGTCGATTGAGTTTTGAATACCCAAACGATATTATAAATGAGCCATATTATTTTTTCTCTATTATATATGCCATATTTTTAGCATTTGAAAGGGGTGCGTGAGGTGGCGTAGTTTGGATTTGGTCTCGGGGAATTTTTAAACTAGCTTAGTGTTAAGATGTAGTCGCGATACTTATTTAGCATTTTGACCATATCTCATAAACCGTAACTCCGATTGAGATCAAATTTGCAGCATCAGAAAGATATGTCATTGAAATACAACTTTTGTGTTTTGACAAAAATTTAATTCGAAGCGTAAATAGGTCAAAACGGGACTTGATGACCAAAAACTGAATTGATTTCTAGATTAGATTTCCAAATTTTGGCACTTTTGTCAATTTGGTTTAAATTAATTAAGTCATTATTTTCCCATTTTATGAATTACACTGTGAGATAGAGAGATATATATACACCCCTTCTTGTTCTTAATCTTTCTCTACCATTTTCATCCCTCGAATTAACACCAACAAATTATAGAATCGGAATCTCCACCTCCTTATAATCATTTTGAGGTATGTATATTCTCTGATCTCTATTATTCATGAAACGCTAAAATTTTAGAGTTGTTTGTAAATAGGTTTTTAGTCCCTATTCTTCTTCCCTATCATCATGGGGATGTTTTTATATAAGGGTTTCTTTTGTATCATTTCGTTTGATAAATCAAATCAGGTGAACTCTTCGGGACAAATTTGAGGCTCTTGGGCTAAGGTTATTCAGGAGGCTTCTACTACGTTGAGGTATCGGTGGATCATTTGTATTTAATTGTTTCAGAGCTTTTTTGTGTGTGTGATGTGTACTACGTCTTGTTGAATTGGATAATCTTAAATGGTTGTTTAGTTATTGTTTAGGGCTAATAAATGTGTGTTAGATTAATTGCAAATTATTTGGTGGCCACTAATGTATTTGGATAAATATTGGTCGCATATTCGGTAGCGGTTGATTTAATTTCTTTTATATGCATTATATGTTGTTAATGGCAACGATTGGTATTGGAAATTGCGGGACCTTATGGTAAGAATTACCTTTCCTCGTTATTATTGCGGTTATAATTTTAATGGAAATAGTTTATGCCTACATTTTGCATAATTACATGTGCATTACATCGGTAAAAAATAAATTAAAATTGGCAGTTGAACTTTTATTTCGAAACATACATGTGGCATTGAAAAACTGTTTCAAGTTAAACATAGGTTAGGTCAAATTTTACATATTCAAAATTATGCGGAATTTCATTAACCTATGATTGACATACAATCTTGTATCATTTCCCACAGTATAGGTTAGCGGGACCTAAGGCAGTGGGTCAGCGGAAAAGACCTAATTTCCCCTATTTTATGTGAATTATTTCTTCGGGCTCTAAGGAGCAAAGCGAATTTTGCCGGTATTTGTTTGGAATTTGGAAATATTTTTGGAAAGAGGATTGCATGCGGAAATTGGTTGGATATGGTATGTACATTCACATTCCACATACACTTAGACTCCTACATAATTTTGTACCAGTTATCTGACCGATACAAATTTTTATTTTGTCGCATATTTGGTTCAGAATTCATTTTAGGAACGGAGGCTTGCACGAATTTCGGTGTGCAGCCCCAGGCCCATCGACTAGGGTACTCTAAGGCGTTTTGGGAGACGGACTATATTGCTGCTTCAGAGATTATTTTTGAAGTATTTATTACCATTTTGCTGAGCCATAGGCTATTGCTAGTTGACTCATTTATGCATTACTCTTCTTTTGGCGGCATAACTGATCGCATATACACACGCATATCTTTTATTTATTTTGCAGCAGTTGTATATTTTAGTTTGGGTTTAGTTTCTATATTGTAGCTACATTATTATTTTGATATATATGTTATCAATTATGTATTTGGTTGTTATAAATTAGGCGTAGATAACATTTATTATCATGGGATGTATTGGACCATTTGTATATTATTCGGTTCTATCGTGGATTGAGACTATATGGTATTATTCATATTTAGGAGTCGCATCCCAAGTTCAAGGAAATATGGGGTGTGACACATAACCTTTATTTTCATATATATTTTCTAAGTTTTATCAAATTCAAAATCTATTTAATGGTACATTCGAGGCATATTATTTTTGTGCTTTATAAAAAAATCACTTATTTTACCATTATAGAAAGCACTTTTGTTTTTTATTTTATTTTATTGATATATATATATAATTATACTCTACATATAATATTACGGATTTGGCAACCCAAAGTCTGAGTTTTGGTTCTGTCACTGTTCGGAGATTTTGAATTGCAAAACTATTTAGGTGCTTGGATGAGTTTAAGATTTTATTGGTTAATAAAAGCTTAGAGTTTCTTTGAAATCTGAAGTTCCCTTTTTCATTTATTTATTTATTTATTTTTATTTTAACGAAAAACTGGCTGTTTACTAGTGGGAGAAAGATGTAGCAATTGATTATTATTATTTTTTTTTTTACGTGTTAATATAATCTTTGGGTTTGGGTAAAGTCTCAATTTATCTTTTAATTCAATAGTTTTTTGTTTTGAAGCTTGACTTAATTTTTATTAGTGGGATTTATTTTTAGACGTACACTAGATTTTGGAACATCTAATATGGATCTATATTTGATTTTCTTTTTTTTTTGAAAAGATATATTTGATTTCTTTTGTTTACTCTTCTTTGTGGAGAAAAAAAAAATACTTCTGGCTTTAATATAATAAACGTTGTATTTGTTTAGAATTGCAATTACAAGACGAGTAAAAGATTTTCTAGTTAATGTGTTAGGATTTATAAGATTTTAAAGTGTATATTACTTTATCGGCTCTGCATCATGGTAATTTTGAGACATAAAAAACACGTCTTGTGCTACGTGCTACGCATGAGATTCACCACTAGTTAATTATAAAAGTTGTGATAAATATTGCGTTTTTTAATATAAAAATCATCGAAGTAAGTATACATGGAGAATTTAATAAATATAATTGAAATTATTTTTATAATTGATAATTAAAAAATATAAATAAATTTTAGAAAGTTTTAATACTGCTTCTAAAAGTAACCTTCGAAAGCATATACATATCATTAAAATGAATTGAAAAAAAAAAAAAAACTTACGCATGTAAACAGCAACACCAAACTGGTTTAGACTTCGACGCATTTAAAATTTGGTTTCCAAAACTATATTTTATACATCAATTTTATGTTTGTGTTGTGTCGTTTTCGAGAAAAATAAACTTTAAATCGCTAAAAAAAATAAAAGATAAAGAATTGTTCTTATTAAATATTAAATTTAGAAAGTTAAACAATGACATAGACTATAGTAGAACGATTGAATGAGAAACGAATTTTAATATTCAATGTAAAGATTAAATACAAACATAATTGTGATTACCTATATTACAGTGATCGGGTTCGTTAGAAAAGGTAAAATTGTTTATTACAACGGTAACTCAAAAATAAATTTAGTACAACTAATAACATTTCGGCAATTTAACTCTATTCTAAAAATGTAAATTTCATGAAGTATTTCCTTATTCTTATGCTTCAAAATTAACATTTCAAGAATCATAAAATTATATTAGCTTTTTTACCCATTTAAAGACCAAAAAATTATAAATAAGTAATTTGTTAAATTAAATACTATTAATGATTGTTGGATCTTAGGCAAACACAAGGGATTGATGAATTGAGTGTTTTTAAGAACTTAATAAAATGATCAAGTATTTTGAAATCCAAATTTGAACGAAATTGAACAAGTATAAAAATCAAGAAGTTTAAATCAATTGCTAATTAAATTAAATGGTAACAAAGCTAAATTAATCTAATAAATGAAATAATCAAGAGTTTAGGGATAAGAAATTGCAAACTTAGTTTTTATAATGGTTCGGCCAAATATCATTAACGATCCCCTACGTCCACTCTCTTGAGTTAAACCGTTTAAGTTTTCGTTATCATCAACGTAACAATTATACAAATCTGATTAACGTCTTGAGCGTTAATCACTCCACTTAAAACAAAGATTCAAGTCTTAGAGTATACTCTCACAGTGATTCACAATAATCATAATCACACTTACAAAAAGTAACGAAGTTTGGAAATCAAGGATTACAAATTTTCTCTCTTCTCTCAAATATATATGATTACAAAAACTAAGAATACTTTGGAGATGTCTAACACACTAGAATGATATAAAATTTAAGTTTGGTATGGCATGATTTGGATTTCAATTGCTCTTGAATGTGAAAGTAGATTTTGAGATTTCTCAATCTAGATTATGATTGAAATTGATAATTAGAGGATGAATCCTTGTTGAATTGTTGTCGAAAACCTTCAATTGATCCTCTATTTATAGGCCGTGATGATCAATTACCCGTTTATAACCATTGAAAATATGATCATTATGTTTGATATACAGTGTGTACCGGTTCTTAAAGCTACAGTACAATTACACAAACCTCAAACTATCCACATGTAGTTTGGAAGCTGTTACTAATGCTATGTGTACAACTACACACTTGTGTACCATTACACATATATTGTGTGCCGTTACACAAACTTTTGACCCATTTTTGCTTTGAATTTGGTATTAATCAAAACACAAAAATTGTAAATTTCTGCATTACCTTTCTAGAAAAGTAAAGTAAACTTTCATTGGATTTACGAGTTAGAAGATATGCCAATTTTACGAAATAGCATGGGTTTTAAACATTTGGATTGTTTTTTTTTTTTTTGGCCTCTTCCACTTTGAATTGTATTTTTACCAAGTGATGAAACTTTTAGATATTTGAATTATATTTATATACATATTTTGTAATCATCAATTGGGTTTATGAGCGAAAAGATATGATCATTTTACCAAACAAGTTTAATTAAAACATTTCGTTTAGGCTTCTATTTTTTTAGGACTTGTCTACTTCAAGTTGTGTTATATTTTGAGTTTGTAATTAACTTTGTACATTCACAACAACTTCCTCAAAATTAAACTTCTAATGAATATAAATTAAACTTTATTTTCTCACTCATTGTCATCATCAAAATATGTTTAATCAAAACTTTAGTCAATAATAGATAATTAAGTGATTTGTTAAATTGAAGTCCGTAAAGGTATTAACTATCCTAACTCCACTAAAAAATATCACAAATTAATATAAAAATTGTATTTTGAAGGCCAAAATAATTTTCAAATAAAGATGAGCAGTCTATGTGTAAGTCTCACACACACAAACACACATATTATACAAGCATAAAATTATTTTCTAGATTTTTTTCTTAAATCTCATAAAAGTAAAAAGTGGTATTTATTTGCAAATTCATATTTTATGAGAGTGTATAAGAAAAAAAATATTAATCATGGAAATAATACTGTTAAAATTCGTCATAAAAAAATATAGAATTTGGGATTTGACATTGTAACAAACTATCTTTTAGGTTGACAAGGAGTATAATTCTCTAGTTTTTTTTCATGTTGTTTGTATAATTAATTACAATTCTATTTTACAAGTGACTTATTTACTTCATATTCATAATTTTGAAATCATCGAAAGGATATTATGACAATAATGAATTTTTTTTTTTTGTACACCAGAGTCCGTAAACAAGGAGGGTTGAATCAAATCCACAACCTCCTAACTGTTGAAATGATATAAATTATCATTACATTTTTGTTATAATTGGGATGAGAACTACAATTCGACACACAAAGAAAATCAATCGTTGTTTTTCATAAAGTAAGAAAACCAATCAAATTTTATTTATATCAACAAAAATACTACGTGCAACGCATGCTTGATTTTTCTAGTATAAATAAATATGCAAGCAATATGGATCTATGCATATTAATAATTCTAATATGTATTATACATTTTTATTATTTAATGTAATGGCTTTAAATTTCAAGTCATTAACCATCCATATTTGTCCTACAAGTCCTAAGATGGATGTCCATACATACATATATAGGTATTCTATATATATTATAAATACCAAAATATTTTACATAAATACATCTCCACAACACGTATAGCACATAAGATCGAGGGCCAAATTCACAAGAATAATATCATACATCGAACTACACCAATAAAATGTCACATTGAACTACCCGAATAAAATCGCATATCGAATATTGCGAACAGTGCGAATAGTGACGCTCATCAAGCCAGTGCAAATAAGATCGTGCATCCCACAAGCAAATAAGATTGCACATCGAATCTCACGAATAAATTTGCCATTATGTCAATGAGAATAAGGTTACACATTGTACCACAAGACCAAGATAACCCGTCAATTCAGCCAAATAAGATCGCACATCAAACCATGCAAATAAGATCGCATATCAAATTACACAAATAAGATCGCCCTCATGAAGCCAATAGAAATAAGATCACCCTTCAAAATTCCAAGATCACACTTCAAAGTTCCACGAGCTCTCGAGATATTTATCATACTCCAATCCTTCGTCTCCACGGGTAAAACGCTATAACTCAAATAAGCCATGCTACACAACGCTCTTTAAGTAATTCTGGCACATACAACGGTCAAAACATTATATAAATATATAAATTATTTATTTGGTCACAATTGTAGCTCACTAATCTCAGCGCTCAAGTATCTGCTAGAAACTAATAATTGAGGTAAGTTAGAGAAAAATCATCATATTTAGAAAATATATATTTTATTTATATATACAATTAGATGATCTATTTGGAAATAAAAACGGAAGAATATCTGCCAGTTAATAGTATTGTGACAATTTTAAGAAATTTTCCGCAGTCTGTAGAAGCCCGTTTATAAATGGGCTTGAATAGAAGTGAGCCTGGCCCATAAACTTAACCCAAACCATTGAGCAAACCCTAATTGAGACCCAATGTGCCTATATAAACCCCCTCACCCCTTCAGCTTCAGATCGCAGCCTCAGCAAAACCCTAATCTCTCTCTCTCTCTCTGTGGAGGAGGAGAAGAATGGCGGTGCCACTACAGACGAAGAAGATAGTGAAGAAGAGGGTGAAGAAGTTCAAGAGAACCCAAAGCGACTGGAAGATCTCTGTCAAGGTATAATACATTCAGATATATACATACATTTATATATATATATATATATACGCATGCATACATGACAGTTTGTAACGTTTCATACATTTTTAGCTATTATTAAAGGCTAATTGCTAAAATGAATGGAAAAAGCTAATTATGGCTTCTCTGGTTGCAATCTATAAGGTTATGTTTTTATAGATCTTTTGATTTAAAAGGTGGCTATTTTGACCTACATAATTTGTATTAAGCTTAGAACAAGCAGCCTAATTAACCCTCTATTGCTGCTGGAATTTGCTTGATTTGTTTCGTCATTGAGTTAATTGAGCTGTTATATACTTGCTTTGAAGCTTGTGCTAGTATAAATTATGTATGGGTTTATTTTCTATTGTGCAAGGGGTTTATAAAGCTTGTAGTATTAATCTATGGATGGGTTTTTTTTCCCTTATTGTTTTAGTGGTTAATTAATAATGTTCTTTAATTGTTGTTTATTCCCAAGAGAAATATGATGATAGTTTATTGTCGCCCCAGTCTTACATGCACCTCAGTTGAGGTGTAATGGTGGTGATTGACACACTGTATCTGATTTCATTTGGGCAAATTGTCAAAAACTTAATTGTTTTGATTTTGATTATCTTTTTGTTTCTTTTTCTTTTCTGTTTCTATTATGTTTTCAATGTTGAAAAAGATATTGATGCAATTTTATAGATATGCGGAGATATGAGGATGATTATCCACCTTTTCTGCTGTTGAATGATGAATAATAACATGCACTACCATCTGATCTCACTAGCATATCATTAATCTTTAATTAATGTAACTTTTCAAATTATTTAGCGAGTTTTGCCTAAAATTAGTTTTGTTATTGCGCTTTATATTGTTCATTTTCTGAGCTATTTGTAAGATCTAAGCAGTCAATGATGAAATATGTCAATTTTGCTGATAAACAGTGATTATTACAAACATATCACCATCTTTCGGCTGAGATTGCAGACCGAAGAACTATTCCATTTTTTCTTTTTTTTAACAAATCTTTTTCGTAATTGGTTAATTGCCCATGGTATCTGATGCCCAGACTTTAACCTGTTGCTGGGTATCTCGTTTTAAGGGCAAATATTAATTGTTTGGCTTTGCGACACAGCTGGCTTTTTCTACAGGCTTGCTGTTACTTTTTTGCTGATTACATTGTTAAAATTTGATCAATGATATTCTGTTTTCTGTTTGTGATTTTGTATTTTCAAGCAAAAATTTTTGCTTTTGAAATTTTATTCTCCCTTTCATTTTACCGAGCAAATTTAGAAATGACAATGGCATATTAAGACAATTACAATATATGGCCTTGTTTGTATTTATTTCATTACAGGGTATACGATAATATTGTTTCGAGGTTTGTTTTTTTCATCACACTTACTAGTAATTTGTTATCTTCATTTCTAATGTTGCAGGAAAATTGGCGAAGACCAAAGGGTATTGACTCACGGGTCAGAAGGAAGTTTAAGGGATGTGTATTGATGCCAAACGTTGGCTATGGATCCGACAAAAAAACAAGGCATTATCTTCCGAATGGTTTTAAAAAGTTTGTGGTGCATAATGTCAAGGAGCTTGATGTGTTGTTGATGCACAACAGGTATAGAAAACAATAACAATTGTCAACTTTATTGTTGGCTTACCATATTTATCTTACGATTGAGATCTGCTGTTAAATTTTTGTCTTGCTTTGGACAGAACATATTGTGCTGAGATTGCTCACGACGTATCGACGAAGAAGAGGAAAGACATAGTTGAGCGAGCAGCACAACTTGATGTCGTTGTCACCAACAAGCTTGCCAGGTTGCGCAGCCAGGAAGATGAATGAGTCATAGTTATTATATTTCTTTTGTTGAACTGTAATTGACATCAACATTTTTGTATAACTGTAATTGCCATTAACATTGTAATATTGTCGGAGGAGGTGATTTCAGGCGAGGTCATTCCGTGGATTGTTTTGTTCATGAATACTGTAATTTTATTCATCAATTGTGCATGAAAATGGCATGATAAGAAAATTTTCTCAGTTGTATCCCGATGATTCTCCCAATCTACTCTCTTTTCGTTCATAAGGTGCAACAGATTCCGACTGATTGGGTGCAAATAGCATGCTATAGGTGGCCGTGGTGGCAGGATATGGTTTGCCTTCTTACCGTTTCAGTAAATTTTATTTGTTAAATGTTGATGAATTATGTTTTACTGGATTGGGAGTTGAACAGTTCCCTCCTTGATTAAGGAGAGAATTGTAGCATACCAATACAATTTAGGAGGATTGAATAGTAATGGGAACCCTGGTGGAAGCACTATTTTGAAGAGATCTCTAAAATTTGGGGATATGGTTTTTTTTTTAGGCAAGCTGCCGGGAATGCCCTTAGTATTCATTTTTTCAAGAATGGGCATGTAATATTGTGTGTCTTATTAAAATTTGAATGATATGAATCAGAAATTGGATGCCTTAGTGTATTAGCTGCGCCACGAAGGACTAACGAGATAGAAGGTTGGGGTAGAGCCTGTTTTAGTATCCAAATTTCCATTTTCTCTACTCGGAAGGTTTACTTAATGCTATTCTAAATGTTAACTCTAAACATTTTATCGATAATTTTGTTTGGGTTTAGTTTTTTGATACATTGGAGTCCTGCTAGGTAGGTAAAATATTTACTCTCAATTCTTGTACATTAAATTTTATTTATGTTGGTTGCAATGGTGTAAATGACAATAAGAGGCTCTTACAAAATGAAAGTTTATATTGAATTGAAACTAAAATAGTGCAGTGCTAATTACATGTATTTTAAATAAAACAATTGGTTTATTGCTGCTTAAATTTTTTTTAATGAAAATGTAAAATTTTCAGCTTATTTAAATGAAAATGACAAAAAAAAAAAAAAAGACAGAAAAGCAGTTTAAAACCTTCAATGAAAGCGCCCATAATATGGGTTGGTAAAATTTTTAATTGTATATTAGATCATAAATATATATATATATATATATATATATATATATATATAATGTAAAAAGGATATTCCGAATTAATGTATTTGTTCCGTTTGTTTGCACACATCACGCCTGTAGCCATATAATTTACTTTTATTTTTTTTTTATCCAAGAGCTATAATTTTATATTTTGAATTATTGAATCATTAATATTTTGATAAAAACAAAGCCTTAATATAATTACATAATATCTGTACCGAATTCTCATCCCATAAATTTAATCATTAAATTTATTCATTGTGCCCATGATGATAAAAATTTACTTTTCTTCTCACCATAAAAAAGTCCGGATCTTTTGCATTTTTGGCTCACGTGAACCGTAATGATAAAAATTTACTTTTCTTCTCACAATGAAAGCTTGGAATTTTTGCCATTTTAGGTTACGTGAGCTCCAATATTGCGCAAATGGGGTATTGACAAAAATAATTACCAATATGGTGCATTTCATTATGTTCGTCATTCCAAAATACTGTATATTGTTCGCCACTACTAATGACGAATACTATATTTTTTTTACAGTTCACCAATAGTAATGACAATTTTTTTTTTCACATGCCACTTGTAATGGCGAACATTATGCCTTATTTCCACAAATATATTCAATTTATATGTATCATTATACCTTATTTACACAAACTTATTCAATTTATCAAACATATTGAATACAAAGTATATAATTACATCAATCTTTAAATATTACCAAATGCAAAAATTAATAATTCAAAATAATAGTAAATTAACAGTTTATAAAATAAATATGAATAACAAAAATTATTAATAAATTTAGATTGTACACAACTAACCTAAGGGG
>MKEJ01025005.1:0-24249 GCA_001753735.1 Embelia ribes | reverse complement strand
CTTGTTGATGTGTTGATTGAGGCCCCAAAACAACTTTTACAGCATTTTCAACAACAAACACGGTTTTCTCAAGCAGACTTCGGAGTTCGACGCAAATTGAGGTTTAAAACCTTAAACGAGCATAATTTCAAAGTTTTATCGATGATTCCATAAAGAGCAAACTTCGTTTTAATAAAGCTTGCCACAATTTTAAGAAAGGGCGGCCTTGCATGTGTTGGAAACAATTTTCGTAAGTCTCGGTGTAATTGTTGAAATTACGATAAGTTTCATTTTAAAAGATGAAACATCCGTTTCTCATGAGAACAGACCATTCGAGATCAGTCTACTGATATTACCAGGGAGAATTGAAATTCAAATTGCACGAGTATATTTTCAGCTCTAAACCCCTTTTTGAGACTGAAGATGAGAAATTGGACGACAGCTAACCTCGACAACATCGTGTATAAATAGAAACTGGACTTAAAGCTTATAACACTGCAACTAAAATATCGGGCACGGGTTAATTACTTATAGTGGCCCCTACGATAATTATTATATAAAATATGCATGCCATTGGGGGGTAATTTGTGTGGCGTTTGGCGTAATATGATGTGTGTATAGTGTACGAATTTGTGAATTAAAGAATTGCGTGCATAAGAAGTAATGAATGATGCAAGGGTTTCATGAAAATATGCGATGATGTGTTGTGTGACGAAATGTGCATATTAGTAATATTTGTTGGGAAGCATAGTGTGACATTTTCATGGAAGTGTGTCGAATTTGGAAAATCAGGCCATGCGGGCCAACTTTGTGAAAAGTGAATTTGTGAAATAAAATATAGGCTATACGGACCATTTTTTGAAAGCGTGAATTTTTGGCGAAAATAATTTGGAGCGAGAGGCAGACTCTCATTTCGTTTTCGATCACACGCGAGACCCAGATTGCGAAGGAGCACCCACTAAAGTTTTTATGCATAAAGTCCCGGGTACATTTCTCGAGTTTTGTGTATGTTTTTTAGCATAATATTACATCTGGGATAAGTATTATGTGAATATGTGATTATGATCAAGTACATTTTTTTTTTTTTGTTTAATAAGGCATTGCATGTTTATCTTGACGAATATGACATTATGTGAATATGTGATTAAGGTGCAAATGCGTGTTCGGTGCATTTGGTGTTACGTAAAAGGTAGTATGCAACGTGTTGTTTTTGTACTGTAATTAGCATAGTGAATACTATTCGTCAACTAATCACGTCTGTCTTTTGTTTATCAACTGACGGATTAAGGAATAGACGTTGCAGACTTATAAGAGGCATGGTTGGAGTATTAGATGAAGACAATTCCCCAACGGAGCTTAAGTTTCATCTGCAAAGTTTGGTAGGGCGGTGAATATGCCGTCAAGTTGTATTTTTTGAAATTATCGAGCTATCTTTACTAAATGATTTTTGTATAACTAGACTCATAACTTTGTTAAACACAAAGAAGTTGGCATTATGGGTGGTTTTGGTTGCGGTGTTATACAAAATTGGATAACATTTTCTAAAATTTCATGTATTTGTGGTTCTCGGATTCGTGGGCAAAGAGTGCAATTTCTAAATTTAATATTTTAGGAGAGGAGACATAAAAAATTTAATTTGTGGGCTATTAGATTTTCTATCAACTGTCAGGAGTAAATTCGGGCCAACATTTATAACCACCAAACCCAATTAACTGTACGTGGGCCTTGAGAAAGGGTACCCTTTGCAAAACACAATAGAATGAGCAGCTGCATATTTATCATGAAATATCATCCTACTATAGCGGCAATTTAGTTGCATTTTATAAATTATAGTTTTTTAGTTTTCTTTTCCTTAAAAGTTATACAAGGTTTGGTTATTTAACTTATGAGCTAAATTTATTTATTATTTTGATTTAAATAAATTAAAATTTTTTTAACTACATGTAACTAATGTTTTTAAGATGAAAAAATAAACTTGCTTGTTGCACACTTACAGTACACAGAAGTATTAATAAAATAAGTAACAATTTCAACAGCAATTTCTTAAATTCAAATCTTTTCTTTCTTTATTTATTTTCAAGTACTAACAGGGTAAATAAGAACAAATATTTTGTTGTTTTAATTTAAAATATCGTTGAAATATATTTTTTATGAATAGAGCTTTATATATGATAAAAAAAATTAAAAAATTTTGCATAATGGGAAATTACACTTTGCTCCCATGAGATTTCTGATTATTTCAAATTATTCCCTAAGATATTGAAGATTACACTTTGCCAATAAGTCATAACCCAAGTTTTGTTATATAAAAAAACCATATTACGCTCAATTTATTTCCTTATTTTATGAATTTTGAAGCTCATATTTGATAAAATTAAATAATATCACCCTATTTTGAGAAAAAGTATATTATATTTCATAGATAATTTATTTTTTGAAAAAGTCTTAACAAAAAAACTAGACAAGCAGTCCTCTTCAAGAGGTAGTTTTGGAATTCTTCAAGTTATTCTAACAAATAATCTGGCTTTCACTTTGTACCCCAAAAATTTAAAGGTAAAAGTGAAACGAAAATAAAACCTCATTTCATTGGGGAAAAGTGTAATTTCATAGACCTCCTCAATAGTTTTCTAAAATTGTCAGACCCCTTGGGGGCAAACTGTAATTTATCCTTTGTATTATACAAGATCCCTCTCATCGCGTGTCCCTAGAGATAAACACTGAGGCCCTTTTGACTTTTAGGGTACTAGTTGCCCTACTTGTTTTATTAATTGTTGATTGATTGCTTGTCACATAAGTAAATAAATAAACTAATTAAAAATTACAAACTTACATTATTGAACATCTTTTGTCAATCTTTTCTTATTAGTCAATATCATCGGAAGCTAAGTCTTACTCTCTTTTCTCTCTCTAAAATAAAAAAAATACTAATCACAATTCAGTCACTCCCGACAAACAACCTACTAGGATGAAAAAACTAGAGTAACGTTCTCCTCTCTCTCTCTCTCTCCCAGTCTTCACTTTGTTTTCTCTTTTTACTATATATATATTATATTTCGTGTACGGATTGATTGTTTTAATTATGGGTCACGATTATGATTGGTACTGTCCATCTTAGATCTATCGAATTCAAACATAAATAAGGTCTCTCTAAATAAAGTTATCCTCAGATCCAGCGAGATTAGATCGATTTGATTCTTTTTTCTATTTTTATTATTTTAATTTTTATTTATCAAAATTCTCTACAGTTTGGCAACGGATAAGTCTTTTGTTTTTTTGGAGTTTTAGTCTGTTTTAGAATCTTCTTTAGGCTATTTTGTTGAGCTTTTTATTTATTTATTAGCAACTCGTTCGACATGAGATGGTTATAAAGTAATGAATAAAGTTTGCGTTGTTATGAGTGCCTGTAAATTGTTAAATTTTATAAAAATATATTTCGGTCATACTTGTTTGTCCTGAGGATCCTTTGGATCTATTATTTTGTTTATTTGATTTATATACCGTTTCTCTAGCACTTTTATCGAATGAAATGATGAATGAATGAATAAATTAGTTTTTGTTGGAAAAAAAAATCTTTTATAAGCCTGTATCAAAATAAAATATAAATAAGTAAATTTATTGCTACATATGAAAAGATAACTTCAAATTGTATATAAAATTTTTGTAAAAATTTATTAGGATGGGATCTGAGGGCCGCAATGGCACTCATTTCTCTGTCTGGGTGTTCCCGATTCGATTCTAATAATTTTGAGCGAAAAATAAAAACCAAACTAATTGCTAATGGCTGTTTAGGTATGGTTTGGTTTGTTTTGGTTGAATGCATTGTACGTGCCACGTCACACGTGTGATGGAATGAGGTGGGTAGTTTTGTCCACGAGTAGTTTATAAATAACGTACCGAAATTCTAGAAAAGCTTCGGAAGCTTATCTCGCATCGTATCTTCACGCTCCCAATATATCTTTTCATTGGAACTGTTTCGCTACGATATCTCAAATATTATTATTTTTTAGCGTTTGCTACTTCAAATAGAGGAAACGAATTATACTCACCACATGCATTCTCAGAGATCATAAGAGCTGACCAAATGTACCGAATTTCCATTAATGCCCTCGCCTTTTTCTGGTTGTTGGTTGTTTGGACAAATTTTACTGTGGGGAGATATATGTCATGTATGTATTGTCTCGTAAATTTAGAATTGTTAAATTGAAAAGTTAAAGAAATAGTAACTTCTTAGAAAATAAAAATTATTAAAAATATATTATTTTATTTGAAAATATTACAATAATAGAATTTATCTAAAATTATTTTTGTTGAAAAAATATAAAATAGTAGTTATAAAATTTATACAAAATCGATTCTATGCACAAAATGATGAATATTATAATTAAAAAAATTGAAATTTATCTATTTTTTATAATAGTGTAAAAGCTGTTTGGTTTTTAAACAATAAATTTATCATAATAGAATCCAAAAAACCTGAACTTCTTGAAAAATAAAATTTATTAATTATATTATGTTATTTAAAAATACTATCACAATGGTGTTCCTCTGACCATAATTAAATATAAAGTGATCAAGAACAAATATAAACATAAAAATGATAAAACTTCTTGTTATTTGTCATTGGAAATATTTTATTAAAATTTTTCGTCCCATAATAAAAATGTCATTGTATCATAAAACAATTGAGAAAAATATAAAATAAAATAAAAACTATAATAATGCCATGAAAAGTTAGAACTAATAATTTAAAAATAAAAAAAAATCATATAACTTACACAACGTATAGGCTGCAAGCTGGTTAGACTAATTGATGAAACCTAAGTTACCATATCGCGAAACAATAGCGAGAGCAAGCGTGAGATTAGCTAGAATTACAAGCAAAAAAATTGTGAAGGAGGGAGCAATACGAAACCACTATTTTAACAACTAATTTTACTAATTGTTAGGTTGAATAGCCAATTTCTCTCTTAAATTATCATAAAATTCAAATCAAATATTACAATTTTCTTAAACATAAAAATAAATTTTAATAGGTTCCCAATGACTTTCTTAGCACACCTATTTATTGCAAATATCATGATTTTTTTTAATTAAATCTTGAGGAAAATACGAATTTCATAGTGTGAACAAATTAAATATTAAATCAGGTTAAGACACATATTTTCAAAGTGCAATTTTTCAAGTTCAACTAAAGAGGAGTTGAATCAATTAAAAAAAAATGATATTATATCCATTTATAAACCTCAAAAGAAATATACATCGTATTATTCCCACTGCCCCAATTAAAAAAAATGAGATAAATTATCTTGTTTAACTTCAATTACAGTAAATATGTTAAACTATCGTTATATATATTATAAACTGCATAACAAAATTTTCCAATAAAAAGTTATTTCTCTAGTCAATTTTAGTATATTTGTCACAGCTGAATAAATTCCAAAATCCACATAACTTAAAAAAGTCCGGCCAATTTTTCCAAATAAATATATATTTCTCTAGTCAATTTTAGTGTAAAAGTCTACTTATTGCACCATAAAGTTTACTACTTTTGCCAAGTTCAACAAAATTTTATAAATAGTTTGTATTTTCCGATCAAACCAAAGCAATTGAAAAAAAAAAAAACTTATTTTAAAGGACCTTGGTTATCCTCAATCTAGTGGAACAACAATGGTGAAAATAAAATTTGCACACTTTAAAGAAAAAAGTTAGTTTATTTCATAATATGAAAAATTTTGGATGCATAAAGGTTAAAATTTTCTATTTATTTATATCAAAATAATAAAATCAAATTAAAAACCAAATAGTTATATATTATTTAATTTTTAAATAAAGTAATTGATAAATTAGAACTTAAAATGCGCAACCAAAAGTCAGATTGCTTCATTTGGCCAATTTGCGGCTTTTGAAATTGTGATGTGTAAAAATGCCATATTTCAAAAGTCAAATTACAATATTCTATAGATAGCCAACTACTCACGTATTTAGCACCATATGCTTACATATAGCATAAGCTACATTGGCTTAGTCGTGGCTTAGTCGTATCTTATCCTACGTTTTAAAGTTGTCTACGACATTATATCGAGGTACATTTAAATTTTTTTTATCATTCATGCATACTTAAGAGTATTTGAATCATGTTATTTTAAAAAAATTTCTAAAATATAAAATAAAGTACTTCATCTCAATTTTAAAAAATCTCTATTTTTTATCTTTTGCATAATAATATCTACCTCATTCTCTATTTTAATAAAATATTATTTTTTATGAAGAAAAGTGAACAAATGGGAAAGAAAAATTAACAACAAGTGAGAAAGGTAAAATAGAAATACTGCATATGTGATCGGATCGAAAGAAGTAAAGTGATATAATTATTATTTTATATTTGATGAATGAATAGTTATTACTCATGGTAACCAAATTTTCCATTACTTATTTTAGGTGAGTACTAAATAATCTGATGCAAAGCCAAAAAAATGATATAATCTAGTTTTCGTTATTTAAAATAAAAAAATAACTCATTTTAGGGAATTTGATGCAAATGCTCCCGGTTATATTTTTTTAAAAAAATTATAAAAGTATTCATAATTTTTTTTATTGAAAATTTTTATTTTTTTATTGTGAGGATCTTTCTCGCCCATACACTATTAATTTCACGTGTTTGTTTTGTCCGATTCTTGGTGTAAAAAGGTGAAATCGCTCACCTTGGGCGCTCCAACGACCCAACCCAAAGTATCCTGTGGAGGATGTAAGTCAAGGTACCTTGCAGCCTTCTAGACAGATGGGCCAGTGTTTGGTACCAAGGACCCATCCCCCGAGAGAAAATGAAAATCCCACACTAGAAATGAAAATCCCACACTGCGGCTGCCATAATTTGAACCTTTACTATTTGGTGCAAAATACTACACAAGTACCAATTAGGCTACTCCCCTGGGGGCTTGTTTGGTCTAATTCTTGCTTTGATCCTTTTTTATTTTTTGCCTTTAAAGAGATATAATTGAGAATGCAATAAATATGTTTAATTTTAATTTTTCTTCAACCAAACCAAACTAAAATATCTTTTAATTTTAGCAAATAGTGTAAATTTAATGAAGAATCTCCCTTAGCCCAAAAATAGTAGTTAGATTTTAAAATTTAAAAATATTTAAAAAACTTCAGCAGTTGATAGCAAAACTGAGGGTAATATTATGTCATTTCCAACAGAGTGACAGCTGAACTGCGCGTGTAGCCACGCGAACCCACCCTAAGTGAATACAAGCCTCGACCGAGGGCATATTTGGTAGAAAATGTGGCCACAATTGGGGCAAAAGTAAAAAGAAAAAGGACAAAAAAAAAAAAAAGGAAAAAAAAAACAATTATTGAAAGGATCAATTACACGAATGGGACCCCATAGTTTCACTCAAACTTCTATTTTGTCAAAATAGTTTCAATTTCAACAGAAATGGTTCTTATTCTTGATGCAAAATTATTTGATAAATAATGAAAAACATTTTAAGTGACCATTAGGAAATTTATTTATGGATGGATTAGGATAGTTTTGATCATTTGTGTTTATATCCTCGTGAGCCTATAAACTAAACTTTACTGAATTCTTAAATTACCGTATATTTTACTATTCAATCTGCTAAAATTAAGAAAATTTATAAGTAGCCTTATTAAATTAGGAATTATTATTCACCCAAGTTCAACAAATCTCGTGTGCACATACTCCCATTCTCACACTCTAATTAAACATGATATAAAATATTAAAATATAAAAATTGGAAACAATTATTTTGTGGGAATAATTACTTTTTCATAACTTGGAGAATCTTTTTCCAGCAATTGGAACTTAAAGGACGAAATGGAAATTGAGTAATGATATACATACTAGAAATTTAATATAAAAATTACACAACTCCCTATTTAGTTAGATCATAGGTATTGACTATTCATTAACACTCATAATGAATGAAATCAGATAAGTATCTGTACAAATCTTTACATTATTGTGATCCTCTTTGTAATATATTATGCTTACGGGGACCATTAGTGTAATTCACATGCATTAAAGTCTATTTATTATATTATTATATTATATTATATATATATATATATATATATTATTTAATTTCCGCGGACGCGAAGCAAGAATAAATTCTGGTTTATAGGCGCCGTTGAGATACACATATTGACAAGTCTTATCTCACCCTTTCTCGCTCTGTCTCTCTCTCTCTCGCTCACGTCTGTCCACCGGCTCACGTTCTCACTTTCTCGCTCTACACAGAGAAGGCGAAAGCTCCCCCAATCGAATGTCAGAACCCTAGATATATATATATATAGTCTTATTATACGAACACTAGTTTTTGGGGTTGAATTGGGCGAATTGCAGAGCAGTTTGCGTATATATATATATATTTATATATGCGATTGAGTTGCAGTGGGTTTGCATATGCCGCCGGATCCATTGCCGTGGGACAGCTTCAAGGAGAGGAGGTATAACCGGCCTCCGCCTGATGTGGCGGGGCCCGGCCCTAGGTGGCGAGACCCGCCGCCACCTCCCAACGGATTCCGCGGCAGGCCAATTGGTGAGTAACCCCTTTATCTCGATATCTATGATTTTTATCTGATGGGATGTATATCTTGGTTTTTAATTGTGGTTTGGGAACTGGTTTCGATTGGATTTTTCTTGGGTATTGATATTTCTTGGAATCCGTGGGATATGTCTAGGTGAATCATTCGGATAAAACCATTGTTTATCCCATTGATTTTATCTATCAGGATGCATATATGGAGCTTATTATGTGGTTTAGGGACGTGGGGTTTGATTGGTTCTGTCTCGAGTATTGATATTTCTTCGAACCTGTATGATATGTTTAGGTGAATCATTGAGTGAAAACCCTTTTATCTGTATGAGTTTATCTGTTAGGACGCAAATCTAGGGCTTGTTTTGTGGTTTGGGAACTCGAATTCGGTTTATTTTGTCTTGGGGATCGATATCTCTTTGAATCTGTAGGGTTTGTTTTGGGATTTGGTGTAATTCAGGTTTTGATTGATCTTGTCTTGTGTATCGCTATGTCCTTGAATATGTAGGATGTGTTTATGCGAGCCCTTCGAAAATATCCTTTTTCTCTATCCTTTATGTCTGTTAGGATACATATCTAGGGCTTATTTTTTAGATTTGGGTATTCGGGTTTCGGTTGGTTTTGTCTTGGGTATGGATTTGTCTTCAAATCTCCTTGTGTTTTTACCTGGTCAACACATATCTAGCGTATTTTATCTGTTTTGATTCTCAGGGTTTGCTCAATTTGTCCTTGATATTGATTTTCTTTTGAATCTGTAGGATCCGTTTGGGTAAGTCCTTTGAGAAAAACCCTTCTATTTATGCTGTTTATTTGTTAAAATACATATCTGGGGTTTGTCATGTGTTTTGGGGCTTTGATTTCTATTGATTTTGTCTTGGATATCATTTTTCTTCTAATTATAGAGTATGTTAGATTACAGGAAATTATGAAGTGGTTGAAGGTCTAATAGAAGGAAGCATTTTCTCTGTGTTTTCTCTTTAGAACACATAAGGGTTTGTTTACAATTTTGGGTGCCATGAAACTTTTGTCTTCATTGTTTTTTGTTGTATCTGTATGGTTTGTTTAGGTTAGAAAGATTTGAGATGAAGAGATTGCATGAAAGCAATGGATGTAGTTATAAGTTTATAACATTTCCTTTTTTTATCCTGGAGTTGAAGGCATATTGTTGTTTGTTCAATTTTTAAGTTTCCTTTCTCTTTGAAATATTTGGTATCATGCATATGGAAAATGAGTTGTGGGTTTTATTTTCCTGTGAAGAATGAAACTTTATTCATTTATTCTTTAGGTATCCACTAGATCTGAGTTTTGCTGTGTTAATGTCGTGCTTGCGCTTTGCGGTCGCCATAATGGATTTTAATTACGGTTTCTGTATTCTTTTGTTGCTTTCTCTTTATTTCTCCTATTTCACTTTGCTTTTTTTTTGATGTTTCGTCTGTAGGTAATGGGAGGCCGGGGCCTTGGCGTTACCAATCAGCAGAATCTGGCCGTGGATGTGCTCCATTTCGAGTCGACAACAAGTTTATTGGCGATGAGGGTTTCCGTCCATCTGGGTACCGTATGGACGGAAGGCATAACAGGTTTAATAGGGAAAATCCGTTTGTCCATAGGGATGTGAGAGGGCACACTTGGGAGAATGGCATTTCCCCAAACAGTTTGAGCAGGCCGCATTTCAGTAGTGACCGGAGATCTACTGATGACAGGGGTTCCTTTGGGCAGAAGGATATCAAAGGTCATTTTTGGGAAAATGGTAGGATACAAAATGGAAATGATCAGAGGTCACTTGACGAGAAGGGTTCCTTTGGACGTAGGGATCTGAAAGGTAAATCTTGGGAAAATAGTTTGTTACCTGACAGTTCTGGCAGGTCGCATAATCGAAATGATCCCTCTTCAGTTGATGACAAGGAGCCTTTTCAGAAGAAGGATTTGAAAAGGCGCTCCCCAGAAGATGATTTTTTGCCTGACAGTTCTGTCAGGTCCCACATCTCGAATGATCAAAGGTCACTTGATGATAAGGGGTTATCTGGTCAGAAGGATTCGAAAGGGAAATGTTGTGAAAATGGGGTGTTGTCAAATGGTTCTAGCAGGCTTCACACTGGAAGTGATCAGAGCCCAATGTACGAGGACATTAAATTGCAGTCTCTGGGAAATGGTGTGGTGCCAAATAGATCTGGCAGGCTTCAGAGTGGTAGTGATCAGAGCCCAGTTGATGATATGTTGACATTCACCTCTCCTACCAACTTGGACCTTGCAAGGACACAGGATGAACTTTCTAAAGATCAGTGTGAAAAGTTAAGTGGTGCCAATGATGTGGTGTCAAGCCGTAAGTTTGAGACAGAAAATTCATTTGGATCAATTGATTGGAAGCCTCTTAAGTGGACTCGATCAGGGAGCTTGTCCTCGCGGGGATCTGGGCTCAGCCATTCAAGCTGTGCAAAGAGTGCAGATTCTGCCGAGCCAAAGACTGAAATTTCACCGGGTAATGACACTCCATTGCGGTCTCCTGCAGGTGATCCTGCTCCTTGTGCCACTTCATCAGCTGTTTCATCTGAGGAAGCAGGTTCCAGGAAGAAGCCTCGCCTTGGTTGGGGTGAAGGTCTGGCTAAGTTTGAAAAGAAAAAAATTGAAGGCCCTGATGATGATAGCGCAACTAAGCCTGGGTTGGTTGTTTCTGTTAGTGGAGAACCTGCTCATGTGTCTAATCCTGCTGGCGTAAGTCCTAGAGTTGCTGCCTTCTTGGAGTGTGCCTCCCCTGCAACTCCCTCTTCAGTCGCTTGCAGTTCCTCGCCAGGTAAATTTCTCATTCACATTTTTTTTTTTTGTAAACGGTAGTGTATTTGTACATGATTCTTTTATATCTTTTAGAGAGATGATGCAATGTTATTCTACATTCTTCGAGCTGAATTTCCATCTCCTGTTTAGTGTTGTTCTCTTTGATTGTTTTTTTATTGTGTTTGCATTTCCTTTTAGTATTCTCCCTTTGAATTACGTAGAGTGTAGTTTCCATCTCGTTGTATCAGCTGAACTTCCCAGAAAGTAGTGCCAACTTTTATTTATTTTTTCATTTCTACACACACTGTGAGGATCCTTGTCTCCTGTCTCATAGATTTCTTGATTGATAACTCTTTTATTAGCAGCCAAGATAGCTAATTAGATGCTCTTCTATAAAGATGCTCTTGTCGTCATGGCACACGTTTTATTGAAGCTTAAATTTCATTTACTATAATTTCCTTGTGCTCTTTTTTCCTTAAATATGTTTTCATTTATTGAGGATCTGTTTTGGTTTGGCCTTCTTAATATAGGTGTTGAGGATAAAGCATGCCCTAGGTCAGCAAATCTCGATTACGATTCTAGTTACTCAAGTGGTTCGCCAAATCTCGTACTTCAAAAGACCACTGAAGGGAATCAGGAGAGAGAATTCTGTTTAGAGAATGTGGAGCTTACCTCTGCTGCTAATCTGAGCTCTTCTCTTACTGAATTGTTTCAACTAGAATATCCTGCCGTAGTGGAATCTTGTTACGTGAGATCCACTGCCATGAACAAATTACTTGTGTGGAAAGGTGAAACTTTGAAGGCTCTGGAGGTTACGGAATCCGTGATAGATTCACTCGAAAATGACTTGAAGAAGTTGGATTCTGAGTCCGAAAGTAATTGTCCCCGTCCAGCAACATCCAGCTCTTCGCTTGGAAATTGTCGAGCAAAATCATGCGAAAATGTTTCCCCCGGCACAGTTTCTCGAATTGCTCCGCTGCTGGTCATTTCTTCTGCAGATGTGGAAAAGACCGATGGAGCCTTGGGAAAAGACTGTAATCAAGTTCAAGAGGAGGATTTTGATACTCCAACATCTAAATTTGTTGAACCACTTACTGAGGTGCAGGGTGCCGTGTCATCCGATTCAGTTAAGAATGCCAAGAGCTGTGAGAATACTGATGTTGTAATCATAGAAAATTTGGAGGAACGCCCCATTTATGTTTCAAATGGTGATGGTCATTCAATAACTGATTTAAGCAGTAATAGAGGAGAGGCATTATGTAATGGAATATTGGCATCGAATAAAGACACTGCAGTTAGAGCTTATGAAGTATTTAACAAGTTATTGCCATCTACTCATTGTAGTGATCATGCTTTAAGAATAAGCAGCTTCTCTAGTTGGAAGGATGATCCTCGGATTATGGAGAAGTTTGCATTTAAGAAGTGTTGCAGAAGATTTGATGTGAGAATAAATACCCTCAAGTATAGGGCACTCCAGCACCTCTGGAAGGAAGATTTGCGACTGATGGTGTTCAAAAAGAATCGTCCAAAATCTCATAAGAGGTTGGAAATTAGCTCGCGGGGCCCACATTGCAGCAATCAAAAGCACCGTGTGCTTCGCTCTCGTTTCTCTGCTGCTGGTACGTATAAAATCCCTTTATTTTCAACATTTTCCTTATAATCTTTAGCTTTCCTAATTTGGCTCTGTTGAGTATGAAACACGATCACTTGATATGCATATTGTGTTGTTGGATCAGAAGTTAAACGGATAAATCATCAATATGCATGTTCACACTATTAGTTTGTTGTGATATTTTCTGTAGTTGTTTACAACTGAGATTTTACAGAAAGTTTGGTAGGTCAACAAATTTACACTTGAGTTTTTAATCTGGACTTGCCAAGCTTGGATATTGGCAAAGACAAGGAAATAAACAGAGCCCAATTCTCTACAACTTGCAAAATCTGTATCCGTGTTTTGCTTTATTGTTTGTGTATGTTTACCAAAACTCCAGCTGCCACATCAACCAAAGAAACCTGGAACTTGTGAGTCAATGCTCCATGTCCCCCTTGTACCGGGTTACAATTTTCACGTACTTGAATGCAATACCCTTGCTCACTAGTTCCCCAATTTTGGCAAATTTTGCGAACCCAGTTTATTTTCTCCATGAAGAAAATAGAATATGCAAATACAAAGAGATGAAGAGGATGAATTTTTTCTAGTCAATTTACAGGCAGATCTATGATAGGAGAGCATGCGCATGAAAAAGAACAAGCTTTACACAAGTGAAGAGATGTATAAAAATTAATGTGAAGCCAGAGAAAAATGGAAGGAAAATTGTTCAAATGATTAAAGCAAAATTTATTAAAAGTCTTAACTTACTATTAAATGAAAAGAATAAAAGTCGGATTTGTTATTTGACTTGTATTTTGCCAATAAATGGAGAATATTATGCTATAGTCTACAAGTATTAATTTGGACTGCCTCCGGTCATAAATAAATTAATACTTTGATTGTGCACGTGTATTATGGTGAATTAAAAAATTTGCATTTTATAATTTGAATCAGACCTAAATGGCAAAAGTTACATTGTATATATTTTTTTTTGTTATTCATGTTTCCATTGAGTGTAAAAGGCAATATTGTCATTCTAACTTATTTTGAAATGATTAAACACCTTCCAAAAATATAAAGTGATCATTTTTTGGGATGCCCAAAATGGAAATATGTTCAATTATTTGTGGACGGAGATAATATATAGTAAGGTAACTAAGACTATTGCCGGTGTACCACGTAACAACAAAACTCGCTTACCGCATTCCTGTATGGTACCGTGTATTGACGTTAACCACGACCCATTTACCATTGCTTGCGACTGCATCAGCAGTTCTAGTATTGGCTCGTTGTTATCGCATAATTCTACATGCCTATTATCATATTTTAAATGTGTCTGTTTTGCAAGAAGTTTTTTTTAAGAATCTTACATGTCTATAGTTGGTGAAATATAGTTATTCTGTCATGTTTATGAGTTGGATTGATGCAAAACCGATGGAAAGGATAAAGAACAAAAGAGAAAGGGAAAGAATTAGAGAAGAGGACAAGAGGCTAATATGCAATTCTTTATTATTCTCAATATCAATTCTGAAATCTAAATAAAGCTAATAAAGCCCATATATATATATAAGGGAAGAAAACTCTAGTTCTAGAAAAGGAAATAAATCCTACTCAATAATAAAATAAAATAATTAGCTAGCTTAATAAGTAACTAATGGAAGTAAGTAAAGACCAACTATTTTAAGTAAATAAATAACTCTTAATAAAATTTCAAATTAAGTTTTTGTTCATCTGCATTATTCTCCGCCTGTCGGAAAAAGTTCGACCTGGAACATGGTAGCTTAAAAAATGAGTAGTTGAAACCCAATCATCCACTATATATTAACATGAGCATCCAGCTTAAACTTGACTCTTTTATCATACCAATACACTGGCTAAGTTTTTCTTCGACCCGAATAATCCCATGACATACCATAAGGCACCCAAACAAACTTGTCCACACACGAATGCAAATTATCTAATGGAACCATCGAGAAAGATATAACACTTGAGATCTCTATGCAAAAATGTGATTTATTCCCAAAAGAATAAAAGTACTATCATTTTTTCCGCGCCTTTAAAATGAGAATTAACCCAAAAAGAATCATTCTAATCAGTCCATTGCCTAAAATGCATCTTGTGAATCTTATTTTTATTTAAGCTCCATTCGCCTTCCATTGTACCATCTTTTGACATTAAGCTTAAGCTATATCAATCTCCTTTTCCAAAACAAGTAAATAAGCATCAATTAAATCCGAAAAAGCCTTTAAAAATTTATTGCCATCAATTCTTGTATCATGAGCGGGAATAATTTCCAAATGATCTTTTACTATTTTTCCCAGATCAACTTGTTCCTCTTTATCAAGATCTTCAATCTTTTCGTTTATATACCGTAGACTATACCAAACATTTTCGTTTTCTTCAACAAACAGAGATTGATTTGGCACAATATTTTTCTCTTATTTCTTTTCGATATGACGAATATTTTTAGTTTGCCAAGTTTTGCTAAAACGTACTCGACAATACTTCGTATTGAACACATCATAAATCACCACCCTCGAGTATACTTCTTCCAAAAGAAAAAGGCTGCTCGAGTATACTTCTTCCAAAAGAAAAAGGCTGTAGGCATCGTTTCGTTACCTCATAAGTTCCATCCACGCTCATAAGTTACATCCAAAAGATGTGGAGTAGGGTATTTCCATGTTAGTAGTTGTAGTTTTTCCACAAAATACCGGGATATATAATTCATATAAAACCGAGTTGAATTGAGTTTGAGCTCTCATACCAAATTGATGCAGAAGCTATAGTGAGGATAAAGAACGTAAGAAAAAGGGAAAGAATTAGAGAAGAAAAAAGGAGGAGAAGAGGCTAACACGTTCTTTATGATTCTTAATATCAATTCTGAAATTTGAATAAAATAATTGATAAAACCCCGTGTATGTAGGGAAGAAAACACTAATTCTAGAAAAGGTAATAAATCTTACTCAATAATAAAAGTAAATAATTAGTTAGCCTAATGATTGACTTAAGGAACTAAATAAAATACTAACTTATATAAATAAATAACTCTTAATAAGATCTCAAACTAAGTCTTTCTTTATCTGCATTAAGGATATATGCTTTCTCAAGGAGTGAGGATAATCAGGAACAATTTTGCCTTTGGATCTTTACAAGGTCAATATATGTTGGACTTAATTTAGTATTTTCCTTACGGTGTGGTTATGTAAAGAGTTTGAAACTGTTGGACTGAGTTTAGTATTCTTCTCATAGTGTGGTTGTGAAAGTTTGAAACTTATTTCTTATCGTGGTGTTCATTGATCTTATCTCTTCTTCTCAAAAGAATTGATCTGCATATACGCAGTACTTTTTCTACTGCAAAGGAGTCGTTTGTCCCTCTGCTTAGCATTCTTGTTGTTCGTTCAGTTTTGTAAGGTAGCAAGAAATTTGAAACTTATTTCTTATCGTGGTGTACATTGATCTCCAGTGGAGTATTAGGTAAAACAGTACAATATTATTGGGCGGAAGATTTTTGTTTCCTAGTTTTGATTCATTATGATATTTTATGTTTCGACTGATAGACACCTGTTATAGAAAATTGTCCAGGGAATCCCCATTTTTGTTCTCATTAAATTATCTTTTCCGGGTGGGTTGGTCCATCTGTTTAAATAAGGGTGGTTTTTTTCCCTTCTCTTTTCCACTTTATATGCTATTATGTCAGAGTTATATAAATAGTACAATTTTCTCTTAGCATTTGCATTTGTTAGAGATGGACAGATGGTGCTGAAACTTGTAAGCAGTGTGCAAGTTTGACAAAAAGATAGGTTTACTTTGTTAGTGTCAAAATGAATTGAGAAATACATTAGCTATAGGCTTAGTTGTTTCTGACCAGTACAGTCTCCAGATGGATTGTCTTTTGAATGTGCAAACGAAAGAATTTTGAGAAGACTCAAGTTGGATTAACGAAAGTATTTTGGTCAATTGAGTTGCATCTTGGTAACATGAAATATTTGTTTACTTCTTCAAGTCGTGCTGCTTCTAATTTGTGAAGTAGAATTACTCCGTTGTTATTTGGGGTAGCTATTTTAAAATTTCTGTTTTATATATGTGAAGTAAATATTTGCCTATCGTCCGATTTTCATATTCTGTGTTTAGGTTATTCCAATTTTTTAATATTTCATTTTAAATTTGTCTTTTACCAGGAGACTCGAGCCTTGTCCCAACAGCAGAGGGTATCAATTTCACCCGCAAGTTATTATCAGACTCGCAGGCAAAGCCTTTCAGGAATTCCCTTAAAATGCCAACACTGATCATGGAAACGAAGGAGAGGATCGCATCAAGGTTCATTTCCAACAATGGTTTGGTGGAGAATCCCAGAGCTATGGAGAAGGAGAGGGCTGTGATTAACCCGTGGACTAAAGAAGAGAAGGAAATTTTCATGGATAGGTTTGCTACATTCGGCAAAGATTTTAATAAGATTTCCTCTTTTCTTGATCACAAGACAACTGCTGACTGTGTTGAGTTTTACTACAAAAACCACAAATCCGATGGTTTTGTAAAACTGAAGAAGAAGCCAGATTTTGCTAGGCACGGGAAGTCTTATTCCTTCAACAACTATTTGGTTAGTTCAGGGAAAAGATGGAATCGGGAACTAAATGCTGCATCGCTCGATATGCTGGGTGAGGTTTCCGCAATTGCAGCTAATGCTGATCATGCGAGGAAAACTCGTCAAGAAACTAATGGTAGTAAAGCCCCACATGTTGATGGGCATGTGGACAGGCCAAATGATCTTGATGTTTCTGTTAATGAGAGAGAAACCGAGGCTGCCAATGTGCTTGCTGGCATTTGTGGTTCAATATCGTCTGAAGCTATGGGTTCTTGTATCACAAGCTCTTTTGACCGTGGCGAGAGCTACAAGGAGTTGACGAACCATTTGGTGGGTAGTGATTATGATTCGTGCTCAGATGACAGTCGTGGGGATGTAGAACCTTCTAATTGGACTGATGAAGAAAAATCAATTCTTATACAAGCCATCACATCTTATGGCAAGGATTTCGGGATGATATCGAAGCGTGTGGGGACAAAGTCGAGGGATCAATGCAAGGTGTTCTTCAGCAAGGCCCGGAAGTGCCTTGGACTGGATACAGTTCAACCTAGGTCTTGTGGTGAGGGCGATGATGATAACAATGGTGGGGGTAGTGACAATGAAGGTGGTTGCGTTATGGAGGCTGATACAGTTGTCTCTAGTGAGAAATTGTCATCTAAAGGGGACCAGGACGTGTTGCTTTCTGATGTGCACATGAATGACTTGGAAAAAAATGACTCTGAAGATCCTGATGAGTCGGAGACGATGATTGTTGACGATTTACGGGGGGAGATTAGACTGGAGATGGACCTTGAGGGTGATGCTGAGATGGAAAATGGTGTTGATAATGAGCCTGCTATGGTATCGGACCCTACGAGTACTGCTTTGCACCCTGATATTGAAGGAGATAGGGGTGATGGAGAGGCCCTTTCTTCCGTAGGATCATCATCGGCAGATGTGGCCAACAACCATGGTTTTTCGGGGTCGTGTGCTGAGGTTGGGACGGTGGATCCCGAGGAGCCTCAAGTAGAGGAGCAAGAGAGGGTGGCAGAAAACAGTTCAGACAGTAGAAAAGATGACTGTTCGAATGATGAGCAAGAAGCAAGTGGAAATGGCTTAAGAGATTTGAATTGCGTTGATCAAGACTTATGTGCAAGTGTTAATGTTTCAAATGTTGCTCCTGGTTCTTCTGATGCCCCCTTGGATTTTGGGGTTAATATTAAGCAGGCACAGAAGATAGCCCTGGACTTGAATCCTCCTCTCGAGGAGTCTCTTGGTATCTCATTGGGAGGGGACAGCTGTTCTGAGTATGCGACTTCGGTGTCAGAAGGTATTCAATCTAGCGCTCAAGAAGATTTTGAGAGGATTGCCCGGAAGTTGTATCAAAAGTCTACCAATGTGGGTACCTGGATGCAACATCAGTCCAGTTCTTCTTCGGTACTTGTTGGGTATCCAGTACAGGTGTCTGTTAAGAAGGAAATGAACGGGGGTTATCCCTCTGACATGTATCTTTCACAGGAGGGCTTTCTTCGGAGGTGCAGTGGATCAGATGCACCGATTTCGGCAGTTGAGTCTCCTTTTCATTCTAATGAACCGAAAAAGAGCCATTCGAGGCACCATTCATGGAGCTCATCGGATACGGATAAACCGAGAAGGAATGGTGATGTGAAACTGTTTGGGCAGATTTTGAAATCTCAGCCGAAAGGAAGCATAGACAATACCCATGAGAATACTAACCAGGAACTTACCGGTACTAATAATGTAGATACAAATTCAGTTGTAGGAAAATTTGACCGTAATAATTATCTCGGCCTCGAGAATGTTCCTAGTAGGAGTTTTGGGTTTTGGAATGGAAATAAGGCTCCAACGGGATTTCCATCCTTACCGGACTCTGCAATCTTATTGGCTAAATATCCTGCTGCATTTAGTAATTTGTCGAGCACATCTAACATCGAACAGCAGCAGGTATTGCAGTCAGCAGTTGTAAAGAGTAATAATAACGATCATAACTTAAATGGTGTCTCAGTTTTTCCTTCTAGGGAGATGACAACTGGCAATGGAGTAGTAGATTATCAGTTGTACAGGAATCAGCAAGACTTGATCTCTGAGATACAAAGGCGAAACGGGATTGGTGCTTTCTCGAGTTTGCGGAATACGATAGGCGTGGTTGGAACAAATGTTGGTATATCTGACCCGGTGGCAGCTATCAAAATGCATTACGCGAAAGTGGAGCAGTACGGTGGTGGCCGTTCGGCCAACAACATCGTGATAGAGGAAGAACCTTGGAGAGGCAAGGCTGATGTAGGCAGGTAGAAAGTATGGGAGAGGGTCTTCCGAAGGCCTTTTTTTTTGGCAACTTCTTCTTTTTGCCATATTGTATAATAGTTTTTGTAACTTTATTTCATCAGATTGATAGGTGAAATGGATGATTCTCGAATTGTCCTTTTGGTTTAGATAAAACAACTTTAGGCGCATGTATCTTTTGCAGGGTCCTTGTTTTTGTTGTATTTGGTGAAAATACAAATAATGTGGAGGTTTCTGATACATCAGACAGTTTGCACATAGTTTCCTGTGCTTTCGAAATCTTTTCATGTCAAAGCGTTTTCTTTCAGGTGAAATGATTCTGTGCAATATTGGAAGTCATTGGAATTTCAGCACATGGTGTTTGGAGTTTGAATTGATGTTTGATGATTGTTAATATTAAGTAGTTTCTTTATCTGTATCTCTGCTTACAAATAGATTCTTCTAATGTGGAAGGTCTATTTGAACCTTGATTTACTTTCAGTTTTGGTTGAGTCTTATGCAGTGATTTAGGTCACTCTGCCGGATGGTTGCAGCCAAAGTATGCATGTCAGGCTCACGTTCACGTGATAATCATTGACTGCCAATGGTTTGATTAGTGGATTGCTCTCTTTTATGTAGTTCCATGTTTAAAGAAGAAAAACTTTAGTATGTTCTCTCTTTTACTAGTTTCTTTTGCTAAGCCTTCACAACCTTGCTTCCCCAGGGAGCACGAACACTTCAAAGTGACTGAATCATGTCACTTGTGCATGCGCGCACGCACATGTATAAATATACGTGTCAAAAATGTGATTAGTTGTCGGACACTACAAGATATGTTAGTTGTCGGACACTACAAGATATGTGTTGTACACGCAGCTTCTCAGACGTTTCAAGATAAGCGTTGATGGCTTGTTTAAGCGAGGATTACTTGGAAGTTGGTTGTTCAGTTTCTTTAATGAAATATTGAATGACAATAAATCATCAAAGGCGGTAATTTTGTCATTGAGTACGCAAGCGGTGTTTCCACTTTGGACGAGTTTTCAATGGTTACAAGCCGTTGATCTATTGCGTTGTCTTTACATTTACTGTTAGTAAATAATCTTTGAAATGTGTTGCATCTTGACCGCGTTGTGTACGTATTGTTTGCTCTCTTAAAAAATTTTTGCTTTCGTGTCCGTTATCCGTACTTTTAGTCCACGACTTCAGGCTCGTGCGATGATAACATAATTTCAAAAATTTTTGTTTCAGATATTAACCTTATAGTATTGCCACAATAATCAATTAAACAAGAATAGTGAACATCTGATAGGATTGAAGTTCACATAAGATATCGACACAGGTAAATATTTTTTGGGGATTTACAGGACAAGTGATTCCTATTGTATGCACTTATCGGAAAATCAAAACAAAAAATCATAATTAAAAAAGGGAAAAATGGAAATTGATTTTCACATATTAAGATTATCATGCCAGAACAGATAATTTAATACTAGTACATATTAAGATTATTTTCTGAGAAAAATATTTTATCATATCCTTAACCAATTAAACAGAATTATAAATGCATTCAATACCTGATATAGTTTATGATTTGTGAATCCTTCTTATTTAGCACCACTTCCATTTATAGTTAATCTGCAAATAAATAATCATAAAAATCTGAGATCAGCAAATCAGGTTTTTATTTTTCTTCGAGAATTAAACTAATTGTCCGAAAATATACACTCAAACCTCTGCGTTAGGGATTTCTTCTGCGATCAAAGCTGGGAAACTCGGTAATTAACAGTAAAACAAAGAAATATATTGGCTAAATTTATTTATTTTTTATTTTTTATTTTTTTTTACTTTTCCTTTCTTGGGACCAAACAGCAACAGAAGAAGAAAGAAGATGAAAAGGAAACTTGATCAGATTCTGATACCATGATACAGCTCTCAATTAGGGTTGAAAACATGTATACTTAATGAAGAAGATACGGATATGTATGTATGTATATATAGATATATATATAGAGAGAGAGAGTTGTATACTACAAATAGAAGCACGGCCAATACGAGTTTGTGGCAGTTATATCTAGTTTTATGAAGGGTAAAAGCATTTGAACAAGTGCTCTTAATTTAATTATTAAATTAAACTTTTCGGAAAGTTAATTGTTACAAAAATTAATGTCTTAGAAATTAAACATATCGATATTTGTAAACAACTTCTTATAGTTATTATATATTAAATAAAAGTGTTTCGCATCGTAAAATTATAAAAGTATGTTTTGCCCTATTATTAATTAGTGTTTTATAGTTTTGGTGGAAGCAATTATTTTTTAAAAGAGAAATAATTGTAATTGATTTTTCACGCACAAATCTACATATTGTAGCTATTCTCCTTGAGACTTTTAAAAAGAAACACTGATTTTGATCATTTCTAGTCCCAAATTTTTGTTTTAAAAAAAAAATCTCTTGCTTAAATTATTGATGTAAAAAATCTAACTATTGTAGAAAAAATACAAGCTCCACAAAGTCTTTTACACACGTTTTCTTCCAAATTTATCATCGGAAATTTCTATTTTAAAAAAAAATCTATTGGTTAAATTATTGGTGTGAATCTAACTACTCTATAAAAAATCCAGCTTTACAAAGTTTTCCAAATTTGTCATCAGAAATTTCTATTTTCAAAAAAAATCTCTCAGTTAAATTATTAGTGTAAATCCAATTACTTTATAAAAGTACCAGCTCCACAAAGTCTTTCATACACTATTTCTTTCAAATTTGTCCTTACTCTTATTTTTTTTAACAAAAATTATCATACCCAAAATGATAAATTAATTATTTTTAAATTGCATATATTTTGTTAAGAGGCAATATTTTATCTGTAAATATTTAGATTGATAATTATCACAAAAATAGAACTTAAACAATTTTAAATACAAAATAATTTATCTTTTAAATATAAAATATATTTTTTAATAATTTATTTTTGTATACCTGTCATTTATTTGTACACTAAAATATACAATAATATAAATAAAAATACATATGAATTATATATTTAAAAATTTTAAATTAAATTTATTTTTATTCCTAAATTCTAAATCGTTGAATAAATTCTTTCCAAAAACGAGAATCACATTCAGTTAAACAAAACCAATGTCACATGAATATATCAATTCAGATTTTTGTTAATTGAAATAATTTACTATAATAAAAAATGGCATATTCATTATCAAGGATTTCGTTTGGAGTACCCATCATGATACTCTTATTTTCTTTTCGAGAATTTCGTTTGGAGTGCTGATCATGATATTCTTATTTTCTTTTCAAGAATTTGAGTACCCATTGTGTTGCTCATATTTATTAATTTGAAATTCTGAGTACTCGTCATAATTTTTTTTATATTTGTTTACAATTTGGAAATCCAACGTGGCCTCCAAAGTTTGATCAACATTTCAACAATCAATTTCTAATAAAATTTACAACACAAGATTATCCCCACGTCAATTCTTAGCATTTTCACAGTTTTCTAAAATCAGACAATGTATGCACAGCTTAACTCAAATCATACAAATTTCGCATAATTTATTTTCTTTCAGTTTCACACACAATTTATACTTCTTCAATTTCACCCACACCAATTCCATATAAGTACACATCCATCTCCCATTTCATTATACAAACAATTTTATCGCCTGTTAAGCTTCCACAAAACTTTCGCATCGGTTTTTCTTGCATAAAAACTCCACATAATGCACACAATTTAATACATAACATATTTCTCCACAACTAGAAGAAATGTGTGATATGTGCAGAATACTTAACTACCAATACCACCCAAATATTATACAATGCTTATCATAGGGTTTACTATCCTTATCCACATATACTAAATCTCATTGAAATTGGGTTTTTTTCCTACATAAACTTCGATAAAATGCACGATTAGGCTTATTTCTAACTTATATACATCAATTGGAGGGATGGACATATTAGTCTACTAAAGGGGGCTACAATCACTGCATAACTTTTTAATATCAAAATTTATAGTGTAAATTTTTTTTTAGAGTCAAATTTTCTTTGTAATTTCTTTTTTTTTTGACTAAATTCAGCCACCCTATAAATTTATCATGGGTTCGCGGCTCATCAATTGTTTAGGAATTTAGCATACGAGCAAAGGTGCAGCGTGTTACCTTCGTCAACTTGTGTGAAAATGTGATAGCCTAGCTTAAAGACTTGGGTCATAATATTAAGATTTAAAAACTTGGGGATTAGATAGAATTTTTAGCAACCTTTAACTATTAAAATTAGACATCAAGGGGGTTAAAGTGAAAACTCTCAAAACTTGGATTTGGGTTCATTTTCTCCAAAACACCTAATGTGATTTGCTCTACAAAAATGTTTGAAAAATAAAAATGGAATAAGGTGATTTTATCCCATTTAAAATTTAAGTTTCAACTAACTAATTCTATGCTAATCCAAAGTAATCTCTTGATATACTTATATATATTCACTCTCAAATA
>MKEJ01025004.1:0-15498 GCA_001753735.1 Embelia ribes | reverse complement strand
AAAATATATATGTATAATCTCTTATATAATTCACATGGACTTGGCTACTCTACATGTGAACTTTGAATTCGTCACTGTATATATGATAGCGCGTTTAGAAAATAGGTTATATTTATTATTCTTTAATTACACATTTTTTAAATTTTTTATACTTTAAAAAAAATCATTAATTATCTTCCACCATTTGGATTAAAAAAGAAGGGTACATAATTAGCGGGATGCTTCATAATCAAATCCTAAAAGTAAGGGACAATGTCCCTATATCAAATACAATTAATCACATTTAGGGACTAATAATCTTCATGAACAAAATCATGAAATAATTAACTTAAAACAAAAGAAAATGCTAAATGTCTCCAACAGGACCACATGCTAATATTATGGTGTTATTAAAATATGTATAAATTACACTTTCCCTCAGGAGGTTTCTAAATATTTCCGATTAAAGTCATCTAAAATTACTCTCTTTTGCAAGTCATAATACATGTTTGACTTGGGTTTGGCAATATTATATTACCCCACACTTTTCAGCATTATTTTATTAGTTTTGTATCCGATAACTGGAAAAATTAGAGAAAACCAGCATTTTTAAGGAAAGTATTTTATTTCTATTTATAATTATACAATCTATATTTTGAAAAGTTAGAGAACGGATTTTAGTAATTGTATTTGGTAATTTTATGGTTCATTTATGATATTTAAGCTAACTTTCACTTTATCCTCAAATATTACAAGTGTAAAATGTAATAAACATATAAACTTCGCGATGGAATAATGCAATTTCAAAAACCTTAGAGGCATTCCCAATTTTTCAGAAACTTTAGAAAAGTGCAATTTACCCTTAAAATAAAGAAGGTCTAGTTTTTTTTTTTTTTTGTTTGTTTTTATTATTATTATTATTATTATTATTTTAGGGAATCTCCGACCAATTCAAAGTCCACCCATGTGATGTTGTCAAAAGATAACTTTAACAACTTTAAAAGAAAAATGATAACTGTAATCGGAAATATCTACCCCCAGATGAAACAACGTATCTATTTCCTTTCTTTTCCTAAATTAAGAAAATATATTTTTTTAATAGATTTTAAAATAAAAGATATGTATCACAAAATAATATTATAGTTTTGCTGAAACCGTAAGTTATACAACCAGTATTTAATTAGGGAGTCCAAGTCCAATAACTTTTATTTTAACTCTATATATTATAATTTAGGGAGAATCACCTATACTCATTATAAATGATAAAGCATTTAAATTTTATATTCGAGTCTTACAAAATTTTTGTAGATATGTATCCCATTAATCTTATAGAGTTATGTGCATAAAATTTGTATTTTGCTATTGATTCTAATTCTTTACATATTTGTATAGTAAACTTCTTAGAAAATGTACAAGTATTAGCTATTTGATTAGTCTTATACAAATATATTTGTATAGCTAACCCACTCTCTTGAAAAGTCATATGCTCCAAAGCAGAAGCCAACGGTATCTATCTATGTATCTATATATATATATATATATATATACACATACGCATTGCAAAACCACAAACTACAGAGCTTCCATAAAACCCCAAATCCTTAGGTTGTGCTAAAACCAACATATTTTCATATAATTCTGTCTTTCATTTTTTGAAACTACAATTTGCGGATCGATAAAATCGAAAAACATGGTCGAGTTTCGCAAGTTGATACCGTGGTTCGGCTCTCTGTTTCTTCTGCTTTTGTTTGCGTATATGCGAGTGGCGGAGGCTAAAATAAGGCATTACAAAATGGAGGTGAAGTATGAGTACAAGTCTCCGGATTGTTACCAGAAATTGTCTATTACGATTAACGGGAAAACCCCGGGACCAACAATTGTGGCTGAGCAGGGCGATACGGTTGTTGTCGAGGTCAAGAACAGCCTTATAACTGAAAATACCGCCATCCATTGGCACGGGATCCGACAGGTAACAAGTCATTTCCCCAATTTTTGAAACTAGTCTTTTTGGATTTTTTTTTTTTTTTGTTTCGAATATTTTGTTTGGAAAACTTGTTTGGTGATGTATTTTGGTTAATGAGGTTTTGTGTTAGTTTGTTTTGGTTCCAAATTCAACAATGAGAACCAACTTCAAATTATGTTTTCCAATAATAATAAAAATAAATAATTTTCTATTTTTGGTTAGCTTCTCTTTATATTTCATACAACAAATAAAATTAAAGATAGGAACATTATCCTTTTCAATTCAGCTAAATTGTTCATTATAGTGAATAGCTTTTGTTTTTGTGATTATAGATTGGAACACCTTGGTTCGACGGAGTAGAAGGAGTAACCCAGTGTCCAATATTGCCCGGAGACACATTCATCTACAAATTCGTAGTCGATAGAGTAAGTATTGCTGATCTTAAATCGTTTCACAAATTCTTTTAGGTAATTATATATATATATATATATATAAAATCATGCTATAAATTGTGTTTGATAAAATTTCAGGCCGGAACATACTTGTACCACGCGCATTACGGAATGCAAAGAGCGGCAGGCTTACAAGGATTCATACGCATATCTCTTCCCAATGGAGTTTCCGAGCCTTTCGCCTACGACTACGACCGAAGCATCCTCCTTACTGATTGGTACCACAAAAGCACTTATGAACAAGCCACTGGTTTAGCTTCCATAACCTTTGGTTGGGTTGGGGAGCCACAGGTAAACAAATTTCTGTATCAGCTTTTACGTAAATAAGACAATTTATTACTGCTTAAGAAAAAAATTGAATACATTCAATTTAAAATTTATAGCTTATTTGGGCTAAAGTCGCAAATAAACTCATATTAATAGTTGAATAAACAAATAGTATCTAGCTTTTCAGTTTGAATTTATAAACTGTAACCAAATAATTCCTAAGTAAAAAGTGGATACTTGTGAGAGTACTTGGCATGCCCCGGAATCCAATAGCCTCGAAACTTGATCAAATAATAATATTAAGTAATGTCAAAAATATCTTAAAATATGATACAGGGATTTGTCAATTGACCAATTGATATGTTCATCTATAGACATTTGATAATAGTTAGTAGGTACGCATATAAAGTTGATAGTATTATATAGTAATTGAATCACATTATTCTTATTATAACTTTTAATTTGGTTATTTTGTAGTCACTTTTGACACATGGAAGAGGAAATTTCAATTGCTCGACTCCGGGAATAGAAGCCGGCCTATGTAACGCTACTAATCCGCAATGTGCTCGTTACGTACTTACTGTGGTTCCCGGAAAAACATACCGGTTAAGGATCGGTAGCTTGACCTCTCTATCGGCCCTTAGTTTCGAAATCGAGGTAATCCTTTTGAAAAAATTCTAGATGAATTATAATAATAGTTATTCTAATTATTTTAATTGTTTTAAAATAAAATCGATTCCTATATTCTGCAACAGTTTATATAGCTCAATAAAATTTTAAATATTTTAATTGCTCTTTAAGAGTACAAAAATAATTGAAAAAAAAATTCTTATTAATCTTCAAGTAGTAAGATTATCACTATTATGAATCTTTAAAAATTTAATAACCCAAAAGAAGAATTACTTGAAATTTGAAATACTCAATTTGTTATTATTATTTTTATTTTTTTTATCAAAATTTGAAATTGGCGATTTCATCATAATAAATTCCTTATACAAGTGAATAGGCAAATTATTTATACAAACAAGTACTTCTATTAAAAAGACTTTGATTTCATAGAAAAAGATGTTGGGTTCTTATTTATGATTGGTCATTTTCGCCTTCGTATGAATTTTCCTGATCTATTATAAATAGGCTATGTTCAAACTTTTCACAAAATTGGACAGTTGAGTTGTCAAAATTTGAGTGGTTAATTAGAATAGGGTAGGAGTCAAAAACAAAAAAACAAAAAACAAAGAAAAGAAAGAGTAGACCTAAAAAGTTTTAGTGGAAAAGTCAAATTTTCCATAGGGATAAGGTAGCCAAATAATATATATATATATATATATATATGTGTGTGTCAAATTTTCCTAATTTGGTAAGCAATGAAAATGCAGGGTCACAACATGACAGTGGTTGAGGCTGATGGGCATTATGTTGAGCCATTAGTTGTTGATAGACTATTTATTTACTCTGGTGAAACATACTCAGTCCTAATCAAAGCTGATCAAGACCCTACAAGAAATTATTGGACAAGTACACAAGTTGTTAGTAGAAAAAACACTACCCCTAATGGCTTAGCCATCCTTAATTACTACCCTAATCATCCTAGAAAATCTCCCCCAACAATCCCCCCACCGGGTCCCGCTTGGAACGACACCGCCCCGAGGCTCGCCCAGAGCCAATCCGTGAAGGCTAGACAAGGGTTCGTCCACGCTCCGCCCGAGAAAGCGGACCGAGTCATAGTCATGCTCAACACTCAAAATTTGCACAATGGATACCATCGGTGGTCGGTAAATAATGTGTCGTACAATTTCCCGCATACGCCCTACTTGATCGCGCTCAAGGACAACCTACTTCACACTATCGACCAAACACCTCCCCCGGACAACTACGATTATCTCACCTACGACATACGTATCCCTCCTGAGAATAAAAATTGTACCATTAGCAATTCGTTTTACCGATTGGAATTTAATTCGACGGTGGATATTGTTCTTCAGAACGCTAATACCATGAACGATAACAATAGCGAGACGCATCCGTGGCATTTACACGGGCACGACTTTTGGGTGATGGGATATGGGCTAGGCAAGTTCGATATCAACAATACTCCGAAAAATTACAATTACGTAAACCCGATTAAGAAGAATACGGCCGCCATACACCCCTACGGGTGGACGACTTTGAGATTTCGCGCGGATAATCCGGGAGTATGGGCATTTCATTGCCATGTAGAGTCACATTTCTATATGGGAATGGGAGTTGTGTTTGAAGAAGGGATAGAGAAGGTTGGGACTTTGCCTGCATCTATAATGGGGTGTGGTCATTCTAAGGGCTTACATTAGACCTTAAATTATATTAATTTGTAAGGTAAATAGTTTTGAGATTGTGTTAATTTTTTTGTAAGAAATTTAAATAGTTTTTTTTTTCCCCCACATTTACTTTCATTATCAAGAAATCTGTGAGGAGATCAACTTGTGTAATAGTCTTGGTTATTTTTCTCCGTTTGCAATATGATACAAATTCTTCTGGTCACAACTTTGGATTTGAAAAATCTCTATGACCTTCGTTTTATTTAATTTCTTTGTGATATTATATATAGGTATAATAATTATCAAAAAAAATCATAGGTTTAGATCAAAATTCACCTTACTTATTTTCTGTTAAAAAATTATCCTCACATAACTTACAACTTACTATAATCTTAGCAACCACTGTCAATCGGAGTACGTTATATGCTCAATTCTTTATTTATTTTTTTTCCGATATGACTTACTACATCGGAGAAACAACTGACCTTGACGTAAAGTAGACAAAATTCTTGTACGAACTTACGAATAATAACTAAGACGGAGACGTGCTCGAACAAACAGTGCTATGGTCCAATGTGTTGCACTCATCGTGTTATACGTTAAACTTCCAGAGAAAATATTGGTTAATTATGTATTACAAATATGAAGTCACATAAAAGTTGCTATGATCTGTATTTAGCTTTAGTTTCACTTTTAAGCACTTGCATGAAAATGAGAAATGAACTAAATAATTTTCCAACTTTATGAAACTATTATGAAGATTGTACATTTTACAAAAGTTTGATTGAAGAGATAGGCCAAATATTAGACATGGGCTCCATTTTTGAAAATTAAAATTAATAGTCTTTTCAAAACTGCAACTTTTTCTTGTTTTGTTTAAAGAGGGCCCATTGTTTTCAATTTCCTGTTTTCTAGTGGACCTTTTGAGTTTTGTAAATTTGCATTTGCATTAGTGGGTAACATTTTTGTAATTTATACTCTATCTGTTTATAAATTATTGCATAATACGATATTTATAAGTTTTTAAATTATAATAATTTAATATTTAAATATAAAAAGTATTTGAAATTTAAAATTTTGAATAGAAAATGAAAATAAGTTTGATTTTTTTTTGTATTAAAATATTAAATTATTACATTTTAAAGTTTACAAAAAAAAAACGTGGCGTGCAATAATTAGTTGATTGAGGGAATTCATATTCTACAAAGTGGAAATATTCCAATAAATAATCAATTTTCATTTAATACGAACAATTGTTTCCAAAGTTTTATTTGATTAAATCTCATAATTTCAGTTATCATTTGCATATAGATTGAAAATAATGTATCTTCAAAACTTCCATTTATTGAAAACTTCACAGAACTGAAAAGAGCTGAAATACATTTTAAGAAACAAATCTTCTACACACGTTTCCTATAATAAATTCACAGTTTTTTTTTATATAAAAATTTGATTGAAGAGATGCTACGCGTGAAATAATAATTTTATATTGATCCGAACCAACTCACATGGTACGTACAATTTTTAATAAAATTCCAGCTAGAAGCATGCGAGTATTGTGTAACCATATGTGTACAAGTATAATCCATTAATTGAGAGCAAAAGATAGAAAAGTCCTGGCTAAGACACTTATTTCTAAGAATTTTATAAATTGATATCCAAAATTCATACTAAAAAAATAAATAAATCCATCTGCAGTGTACAAAATAAATTTTATAGCGATTTAACCGGTGTTTCTTTTCATGTGAACCACTCTGCTATTAACTATTTTAAAGACGTTGCTCTAAACTCTTACGTTACAAAACAGGCTACAACGGAAGAGTCATATGGACAACCATTACAGTAGTCGATCATTCAACACTCAGTTCTAATGATGATGACGTGCCAACTATCGTATGACGAAAATTACATGACGGAGCACGCATTCGGATTCTCATCGCTAAACATGGATGTGTAGGGGTTCACTTGGTCATATGTTGCCGCATAAGATGCAGCGCTGTTTGGTGGGGGGTTGTCGACTCTTCGGACGTAACCCGGGGGAGCCTTCTTATCGTAAGCTTGGGCAGCATAGGGTTGTGCCACTAAGTTGTAGGGCACATATGGCCATATCTCTGCCCTTTTACCAGTTGACTTTGCCTTTTTTAAAACCTTGTTTGGTTCTGTGTACCCACTCACTGTGACCTTTTGTTGTTTCCTATTTATAGCCACCGATTTCACCCCTGTATTTACATGTATTACCAAACACAGCACAAACACAACAAAAGTCACAAACTTATCGTTAAGTTCGTATCAAAAGACTCTTTTACCCTTATTGTTAGTCCCTAATTTAGAAAAGATGTTACAAAAGTGTCTGCTAATACTGTGAATTTTCATATTTCATTTGTATAACTTATATGGCATGAATGTAAAATACTAAATTTAAAATGAAATGTATTGTTTTGCAAATTTTTGTCCTCTACGTATCCCTGAAAGAAAAAGTCTGTAAAAAAAGTAACGGCGGTCCAAGTTAGGAACCACTGTTTCATCTTATTCAAACTAGGGGGACCAATAGTGTTGCAATCAAAACTACGGAGACCAAATTGAATTTTTGCTCAAACGATGGGAACTATAGCTGTCATTCACCCTTAAAAAAAAAAAACTCAAACATTAATCTTGAAAGTATTTATGCCCAAATTTTTCAAAATTTTAAAATTAATTTAATTGTGATGCAGTCTTGTAGAACTTGAGTGTTATCTTTTTATGTATAGGGACTATTTGAATGTCACTTGGTTCATTAAACATAATTAATTGCGGTTAAATATAAAGTATGACTAATGGACACATTTCAGACTCCTTAATTAATAGGTACATTTAAGTAAAAGAAAATTGTTGGATTGAATCACTAAATGTGATATAAATTGGATATAAACTCGCATTTTAAGATCTGCGCAAACAATAGTATTTTCCATCTTCCAAAAGCATATTTAATAGAAAATTATTACATATCAACAGTCATTAATTGTATGGCACCATTTTGTATTTTGATCCAAATTTTAGGAAATATACGTGTTCTGCTCGAAAAAAAATCGCAAATAATCCTATTTCTTTTAAATCCATTCCAATATATGCTTCAGTTTCTACTTTGGAAAAATATTTGAAAAGTTAATTTATTAAAATGTCATTATGTATTGCAGTCATCTAGTTACTCTATCCATCATGAATTGTGCGAAATAAAAAATATTAATAGGGTGTATAGTAAGAAAAAGAGTAAAAATATTTTGGATTTCGACAATATTAATTAATATTTCTTAATTCTTATAACAAAAATACGTGAGACTGTTAAAATGTGATGGAAAGAAGTATATAAGAATTTTTATATTTTTTTACATCATTGTGGTTACCTAAATATTTGGAATAAATTTATAAGAGGAAGAGAGAAAGTATACCACTTAAAGAAGAGAGAGCATTCTTGACTTTGAGCTCACACCCATCACAATCCATCCTCACTTTGAGCTCCACTGTTTGCATTTGTTTTCTCTTTTTCTTGTGCTTATGACCGCCACCGTTACTGCTACTACACATCAACTCATATACGTACTCTAGAGTTCCTAATATTCCCATTTTCCTAGCTACAAAAATATCCCAAAAAATAGAAGCTTCAATGCAAATCTTTCAACTTTAATTCAAGTATGAAACAAGTGTGTGCATCAAATTTTATAACAAGATTGAAAAAATAAGTAGTAAGCTTGGTGAGCAATTTTTAGTGATGTAGATGATTAGAAGTGGAGAGAAAATGAGAAAACAATTATAGAGAAAGGTATGGGCATGGAGGGACAACAATAGCTTACATATGTATATATATATAGCCCATGATGAAAAGTTAAAAGAAATATTAGTACCAAATTATTATTTCCAATGGTATTATATACTTGGGAATGGACTTTATAGAGAACTAGGTTTGCTAATATGATGTGTGGCTCATATTTTGTTAATATTATAGAAAACAAAAAGTTGTACAATATTGGCAAATTTTGAATTAAAAATTAAATGTGCAACCCATACATACACACACGTATATATATATATATGTGCAGCCTTGATCCCTTAGAAATTATTTCAATGGCCTTTTTATTCTCCATGGACATTTACAAATGCCAAGTTAGCCCATCTTATGTACGACAATAGGGCTTGTGCATATTATTGAAGTTTAAGGAAGATTTCAAGGATTAGTGAATTGAGGGCTTCTTTATACGAAAAAAAAAATCAATATAATGTGTTTTCATAATAAATTATTATAAATTAGGACAAATTACGACCAGCATTTTAATTTATTTTTAATTTAAATTAATTGTAGTGAATTATCTCTAGTTTGTAGTAATTTTTTCTCACTATACAGTAATAAAAAAAATTATGTACATTACAAGAAAAAAATATCTTGTATTGAGAGCAAATCCTGGAGTCAGTATATATAAGCATGAAACTAATGGATACTTAAATTAAAAAAAAAAAATTATACTAAAAAATTTGTTCTCCCTCCGTCCACGAAAAATAGTAACTTTTTTCTATTCTGATTATCCAAAAAATAACTGTACATTTTATGTCAAAATCATTATAAAATTAAAAAAATTGCCAATATTACCGCTAATATTTAATAAAATCCAGAATAAGTCAAACAACCATAGGGGTATATTAGATCATTTTGTTTTAATTTAAATTTTTAAAAACTATATTTTTTAATTAATCGTGTGCATGATCAAATTGTGTAATTATTCATGAACGGAAGTAGTACTAAATTAGAAATAAAAATTTTATACTAAAAATTTTGACATTTCATAATTATCCAAGAGGGTTAACTCAACATATGAAAATTGAGGAAGCAAAGAACTCAAACTAGCTCTCTAATTGGTTTTATTATCCGTTCAAGCTAACATTTATATGTCTCTTCAATATCTCTTCATTCTCAAACTAGCTGCTTTTCAATTTAAATATATATATATATATATAAAATGTGATAAAATCTCCATATTTCTACATCATGAATTTTATATAATATGTTTTCTAAACTAATTTGGGAAACTTCATAAGCTAAATTAAACCACATATAATCCATCCACCATATTTTCCTTTCAATTTTGAAGTCTGACATGGCCATATATGCAATTTCAGAAGAGGAGTCAGAATTATGCATGTCGACTGAAGACCACTCTCATTATATCCATTTGATTTCTAACCAAAAGTGGCCTCCTCCAACTTTGTACATATTATTATTTACATATATATATATAATAAATATTAAGTGATAAAATAAGTCACGTGATTGGATTAATGTGGTGTTCTTTCGCCATGGAATTTTAATACCTCTCATATATGTCTTATAGTTCACTATTCAGTGCATTTTTTTTTCTTTTGCCATTTACAAGTCTTTCCATTCTTAAATGACCCACAAAATTGTCATTCAACTATTACTTGGTCACGTGTCACCACACACTCAAAATAATTGGTGTGTCTTATTCTAACAACTTGCTATGAAAAAATAGCATTTTTAAACTCTCTTTTTTTTTTTTTTTTTGTTTATCTTCCACCAGTAGCTTAGTGAGTGTGCTGTTTTTTCAAATACTACCATTCAAATCTTACGCATAGTTTTGTTCTTGCTTAAGAAATAAATTTTACGGAAAGTTTTGACTTGTGTTTGGCTGAAGCTTTTCAAATTTACCATCCGTGATGGGTTAAGTCAACTCCTTTCGTCCACAAAATTATTCTTGCAGTTTGACTTTGACCAACACATAATTGTAGGGCAAATTTAAAAAATAAGTTATCGAAATTTGAATAGACTCAAATGACCAAATATTTCCGTATCAAATTTTATGTTATTATCTTATTTATTTAATATGAGGAGTAATTGTAGTAATTCACTAGAATTTATAATGAATAAAGATCCACAAGTAGAGAGTGCGCAATAATTTTTCGACATATCAAAAGTTAAAATGCAATCATTTATTTGCTAATGGAGGGAATAAATGATAAGAATATATAATGATATGACTAATCCTTGTTACTAAAACGAGTTTTTGACCTAATTATTCAAACTGTTTATGAAGTTGTTCCTAAAATAATTGCCAAATGAAGGTTATTCTAAGTAATATAGTTTCAAATTTCGCTTTTTACATTACTTATTCGAAACAGTTGCAGTTTGAAATCGTGACTTTTTGTTAGCTCTCATAAAAAAAATTAAAGTTTTAAATGGCGACTTTTTGGTCACATTCTTAGAAAAAAATGGAACTTGAAATTGCAACTTTTTAGACCTTTCCTAAGAAAAAGCTGAGCTTGAAACCGCGGCCATTTTATTATCTTCTTACAAAAAAAAAAGGGAAAGTTTATAACCATGATTTTTGTAACATTTGACTAAAAAATATGGTTTCAAAATGTGAAATTTTAAACTATGCCATTTGATAATTATTTTGAAAACAACCTTGATTGGGTAAATAATTTGTAAAACTATATTATTTTATAATCAAAAGTCCATACTCCACTCTTCATGGAGCAATACTAGCATGGGTATTTTGGTAATTTGATACCCACTTAGTCCCTTATATAACATGGCAACTCCTTTCTCTAAAACAAACACACCATTCATTTTGACACACTATCAAAGTCCTAGCCATGGGGCTAACCATAATATCACTATTTCTTAGTGCTATTTTGTTCACAAACACCATAGCATTTGATCAATGTGCTTCTTCAAAATCTAGCTCATATCTTTCAATTTCTCACATTTATGGGAAATGCTCACCTTTCGCCCCTCCGAAGCCTGCGTCATCGTGGGCCGACACCGTCCTCGACATGGCCTCAAAGGACCCCGAGCGGCTTATATACTTATCAAGTCTTGTGGCCCAAACAAAGCCCAAACCTGTCCCAATTGGCCCAGGCCAACAAACCCTTAACATAGGGAACTACGTGGTCCGGGCCCAGTTTGGGACCCCGGGCCAGACCATGATCATGGTCCTCGACACAAGCAACGATGCTGCTTGGATCCCGTGCTCAGGATGCATGGGGTGCTTGTCCACCGTGTTCACACCTAGCACCTCATCGACCTATGGGCCGATGGACTGCTCTGTGCCCCAGTGCACCCTGGTCCGAGGGCTAACCTGCCCGACTACGGGCACAGGCTCGTGCCTCTTCAACCAATCTTATGGCGGGGATTCATCCTTCTCCGCAACACTCTCAAACGACGCCTTAACCCTAGGCAGTGATGTGATTCTGAATTACTCTTTTGGTTGTATCAACTCAGTTTCTGGTAAGTCGATCCCGCCCCAGGGCCTACTAGGTCTGGGGCGGGGCCCAATGTCGTTATTGTCACAATCAGGAGATCTCTATCAAGGAGTCTTCTCGTATTGTTTACCTAGTTTTAAATCGTACTACTTCTCTGGGTCACTAAAACTCGGCCCCATCGGTCAACCCAAGACCATACACACCACCACACTATTACGAAACCCTCGTCGACCGTCTCTATATTATGCTAACCTAACCGGGGTTAGCGTGGGGAGGGTCCTTGTCCCCATACCCCCAAACCTATTTGCTTTTGACCCGAACACAGGCGCAGGTACCATAATCGACTCGGGCACAGTTATAACCCGGTTCATTCAGCCCGCTTATGAGGCCATACGGGACGAATTCAGGAACCAAACAAAGGGCCCGTTTTCATCCTTGGGAGCATTCGACACTTGCTTCACGGCCACGAATGATGACATGGCGCCCAAGATTACGTTCCATTTCGAGGGGATGGACTTGGTGTTGCCTATGGAGAATAGCTTGATACATAGTAGCTCGGGTTCGCTGGCTTGCTTGGCTATGGCCTCGGCCCCGAACAATGTGAACTCGGTGTTGAACGTGATAGCGAATTTGCAGCAGCAGAATCTGAGGATTCTCTTCGATACTGCTAACTCTCGCTTGGGGATTGCTCGTGAGCTTTGTAACTAAGCTAAATATGTGCTTATCACCCTTTTTTTTTCTTCCTATGTATGATGTTTCTCTTTGGAATGTGCAATTTGTGTTAATTTGTTGTGTTGAAATGTAGAAATGTTATCCATTTATGTTATGAAATATTGAATGATTGGGTTTTCGTTCGTGTGCATATATTTTAAAATGTGTTTGAAATGAAAAATCGCGTTTGATATATTTTTTTTTATAGCAAAGTTATCGTATCCAAAATGATAAATTAATTATTTTTAACTTGTATATATATTGTTAAAAGATAATACTATATCTTTAAATATCTGGATTGATAATTATCACAAAAACAAAACTTAAATAATTTAAAATAAAAATATCAAAAGTTAAGAAATTAGAATTTATAATTGCTCACATATGTACTAAACTGAACAAAATATTTAAATATCATATTAATTATCTGGAGTACAAATTAGTATTACGAGTTCAGTGAGGTACCTCGAAAATTCGGTATGATGCACACTTAAAATCCCGGTACATTATAACTACAACACTTCTGTATTTTTATTAAAATAATTACTTAATTTTTGTTCTTATGTTAGTATGCAATTTTTTATTAATAAATTTGTGAATCAGAGTACATGTGGGTGTACTAATATATATAAAAGTTGCCTTATCCAACTAATCTCACTCTAATTACGATATTTTTATATACAATTACTTGACATGTGTCTCCATAAAATTAAGATTAAAGCAATAAAACTTACCATATTAGAAATTATTGAAATTATGTGTCCTACGAAATTAAGATTTAAAACAATAAAACTAATTACTATAATAGAAATTATTAACATTATATATATATATATCAATTTACCATAATATAAATTATTAAAATCATATAATATATATCAACTTACCATAATAAAATTTATTAAAATTAAATTTCATATAAGATTAATCACAACCCCAAAATATTCATATATATCTTTTCATAACTATAAAATAATATATCATAATATAAACTATTAAAGTTACTTTTAAGAATCAAAATACTATTAATAAATAAATATTTTTATAAATTAGTTTATACCATTCTAAGATTCTCCATAAATTTTTAAGATATTGTCCTAATTAACATTAATTTTTTAAATTATTTTTCATAGTAGCTTTTCATATAACTAAAATTAACCTAAATAAATATTAATTTTTCGTAAAAATAATATCTTAGTATAAATCCTACCAATCGATTTTTTTATAAATTTATAAATCATTGGAAAAAAAAAAAGAAGAAATAGAAAAAGAAAAAAGAAAAGGCTTTTTGCAACCTATTAGTTTCAGGAGTCGAAATAACAAAGGGAAGGTAGACGAGTATGAACTACCTAATTATAATAAAACAGGGAAGATTAAGTTATTATATGCATTCATTCGAAAAAACGTAACCATGAAAGGAAAAGGATTTTCATAGTATTAGTAATTTTCTTGTCAAGACATGCATAGGAGGTTCCTCCATTAGGGTGGTGAGCATAATTACACTTGTCACCACCAGCACCACCAGCGACTTGGCATAACAACACCCATCATCAGCAAGGTGGCAATGGAATGATGGCATGTGTTAAAACTACGAAGGACAAGGTGAGCTGTGTCAATGTGATGCCCATCTGGAATCCCTTCCCAGTGAATAGGATACTTTTTTTCATTGGACGGGTATTCGTATTTTACAAGTCTTTGATCAGCTCAGACTCTCTCGATCTCTATAAATCTGCTCCGGACCTCTTGGATTCTCACTCCACAACCTCCCCTCTGTCCTACGACAGACTGCTGTCTTCTAGAAGGTGCCGCTCCGGCTACCGATACCCACTACTAAATAAACACATACATATGTATATATGTGTGTAGATATAAAAATCTATTTGATCAGCATACTGGATCGAATCTTTATTTATCTATTGCACCCCTTTTAATTGGCAACAAGGAGAAGAACAAAAGAAGTTCAACTTTGAAAATTAAAAAATCACTTGTTGAATTCATTCGCACAAGGTAAAAGTCACTCGGAACTTCTTTGTTCTATTTTCTCTTTCGTGCGATATGTGACGTTTAATGTTTAGCTATGTTTCAATATTGCATTTTCAACGAATCTGTGCATCAAACGACATATATGTCATATGTGTGTCTAATCCTCAACCAGGTAGTTCGTTAAAGATCTTCAATCCCCAGTTGCATTTGAGACTCTACATATATAACTATACAAGTCATATGAGTACAATTGTTTGGATTCACTAAATCCTAAGAAGCACGGATTCAGACACGGACATAGATTCGGATACGGAAACGGACATCGATTCGTCAACTTTTGAAAAATGTGAGATGCAGATGCAGCAAGGATTCGGCCTTTTTTATTTTTTATTATAATTTTATAACCACTAAAATAAAATAGTTTTGAAAAAAAAAACTAGAAAAACCATATTTAACAAACAAATACAAGATAAAACAAGTAGGACTTTGGTTCATAGGTGAAGACTTACTGTAAAAATATTTAACAAAACAAGTACAGGATCAAATAAAAAGAATAAGAATAACTTTATATAGTACGCGAATAAATAAATTTGTTCAGAGG
>MKEJ01024988.1:0-11863 GCA_001753735.1 Embelia ribes | reverse complement strand
ACTGATAAAACGAGGAGAAAGTTTCCCCTTCTTTCCGAACAGCATTATGCTCTTGTTCAGATAAACCTTCAAGAATACTTGGTCACCCACCTCAAACTCCAAAGAATGTCATCGATGATCTGCATAAGACTTAAGATAACTTCATACATGCTTTAATTATTACTTGATCAACTGGAAGTTTTGAGTCATTTCCTATACCATTTCCAAACCAGTAAAGCACCATCACCAACCTCCACCCAACAAATTAAAGATTGACACAGCCTACTATATAGAGTCTTAAATGGAGCCATCTCTATAGTTAAGTAATAGCTATGATTATAAGCAAATTTAATTGAGCTTACATTTTCTTCCCAACCTCCACCGAAGTCAAGAACACAAGCCCAAATCATATCCTCAAGAGTTTGAATAGTCCGCTCAAATTTACCATCTGTTTGTTGATAGAAAGTCGTGCTAAGAGAAAGTTTCATCCCTAAAGCAAGTTGAAAACTCAACCAAAATGGTGAAATAAAACAAGAATCAAGATTGAAACAATAGAAATAGGAGCACCATGTTATCAAATGATCTCATCAATATACTTTTGACAAAGTTTTTCAACTAAGTCGGCCTTACGGATGGGAAGAAAATGCGCTTACTTCATTATCCGATCTACAATAAGCCAAATAGCATTACAATCTAGCCTCGATCTTGGCAATCTAACCAGGAAATCCATAGTAATATGTTCCTATTTCCACTCAGGAATGGGCAACGACTGAAGTAAAACCCTGGACATTTATGCTCTACCTTAAGCTGTTGGCACTTCAAGTATCAACAAACAAACTCCGCTATATAATTTTTCATATCAGACCACCAAAAATGCCAAAAAACATCATGAAATATTTTGGTGCCTCTCAGGTGAACCGCCAATCGAGAATGATGAGACTTCTTAAGAACCTCATCTCGAACAGATAAAGGGACACATAGACTACCTTGGAAATGCAATCTGCCATCATCGAAAATGGTCCACCGATCCAGACCATGGTCACTGAGAATTCGTACCTAATATGCATCGGATTCATCGTCAATCTTTTGTGCCTCAATTACATAGATGATTAAAGTAGGTTGTACTTCAATCATAAATAATGTCACTCGGCCTTCTACCTTGATACAATCCAATCCAAACTCATTAAGGACCCAAAGCATTTTCCACTCATTCATCGCAAGACAAGCAAGAGTGCAACAAGTCTTATAGTTCAAGGCATCGACTACTACATTCATTTTTCCCGTATGATACTCTAGATTAAAGTTATATTGATCTAAGTATTTCATCTACCTCTGCTATCTCATGTTCAAGTCCCATTGACTGAACACATATTTGAGGGACTTATAATCTAAAAAGAATTCTAACCTTTCACCGTACAGATAGTGTCGCCAACATTTCAAAGCAAATATTACGACTCCAAATTCTAGGTCATAAGTTGGATAGTTCTATTCATGAATCTTTAATTTCCTAGATGCATAGGCAACCACTTTCCCAATTGACATAATGATACAACCGTAACCTTCTTTCAACTCGTTGAAATAGACTATATATCCGATGCCCTGCTTTTGCATAATAAGAATTGGAGTTAAGGTTAACAAAGATTTCAATTGAAGAAATGACTCATCGCATTTTGAATCCCATTCAAATTTTACTCCTTTGTAAATGAGCCGAGTCAATGGAGCCGCCAAATGCGAAAATTCCTTAACGAACCTACGATAATAGCCCGCAAAGCCTAAGAAACTTTGAATCTCAAAAATGGATTTAGGTCATTCCTAATCGGTAAAGGCCTCAATTTTAGCAGGATCTACTAACACCCCATGTTCTAAAATGACATGGCCGAGAAGACTTGATTCATCAAATCCTTAAAAGCCACAGGAGCATTAATAAGTCTCAAAGGCATAACAAGAAATTTTAATCCCCATACCGAGTCCAAAAAGTAGTCTTAGGAATGTCCTCCTTCCTCACTCATCGTTGATGATATCCCGTACATAAGTCGATCGTCGAAAAGAGCTTCGACCTCTGAAGTTGATAAAAAAGATCATCAATGCATAGCAATGGATACTTATTCTTTATGGTAATCCAATTCAATTTCTGGCAGTAGATACATATCCCCATTGACCCATCTTTCGATACAAACAGCGCATGAGCATCCTATTATGAAGAACTCCTTTGAATAAATCCTTTCAGCTCCAAATCATCAATTGTACCCTCAATTCTTCCAATTCCACCATAACCAAATGATAAGGCTCAATTGATATAGGACATATAATAGGTACAAGATCAATAGTAAACTCCAATTATGGTATAGGAGGAAGTCTACTAAGATCCTCTGGAAATATATTTGGAAAGTCCCGAATAATAGGGGAAACTTCTACCCCGAAGACACTTTCTCTGACAGATTAAAATTAGCTAATATACCCAACATACTAGTCTAGAAACGATGAGGATAGGAAAATGAGAAGGACTTTCCCTTTCATAAATGATATAAATTCCATCTGAAATTTTTATAAAAACCTTCCTTATTTCACATTCAATTACGGCATGAAAATGAGCCAACCAACCCATACCAATAATCAAAACCTAGAATGTCAAATATAACAAAATTATATATGAATATATGATCCGCTATATGCAATTCACAGTCCCAACATACACTATCTATATAAATAATGTTCCCACTCAGGGTAACAACATAAATCAGCTCATTTAACCTATAAATGGGCAAATCTAACATATGAATAAAACATGATGCAATGAATGATCGTGATATACCCATGTAAAAAGAAAAGGTAAAGTACCTCAAACAACCGAAGGCTCGACTACCTCTGGTGCCTGAGGTATAGCAAAGGCATGGGCCTAAGAAGTATTATCCTGCTAGAACCCTCATGGAGGACCACTCCCCTAAAATCCATCCTATGAAAACCCCGCACCCTAAATACCGCCTTGGGAAGATCCAACATTATAACAAGAAGCATGAGATGGTGTCGTAGAAGGCTGTCGAGGTGCTTCTAGCAAAGGAACAGACTGAATAGGTTTGCGAGAGCTTCTTGAGATCACAAAGCTTTCTAGACATTGAGTACGCTAATGGCCCTTATTGCCACAATTGCGACAAAAATCCTGAGAGCAAACAACTTGAATATGGCCTTCCATGCTACAGAGATAACACCCTCAAGACAACGAGAAATCCCAAGATATGTGACTTGGTTGCCCACAAGAATAATACTCCGGGCCCCGAATTACCGACCTCGAAAGTGTTTACTGATTCAAAGAAGACCAGCCCTGAGATAATGTAGTAAAGGTCTCTTGAGATCTTTTCCTATCACCACTACCACCAATGTTCGAACCACCCTCATGGTTGCTACCACCAACATAGCCACCCTAATTGACCGAACTTATTCCAGAGTCTTGAACGGTCCAACTCGATGATTGTTCCAAAGGATTCGAAGAACGAGTATCCTTGATACATTGCTTAGCGAGTATGCCTTCTTCAACCTTTATAGCGGCACTCACATAACACTTATATGACTTGTGTAACCCCAAAGCCATCGGAATATGAATAGAAGGATGCAAGCCCTTCTTAAATTGTTGGCATTGAAGCTTCTCAGTAGCGGCGAGCTCCAGTGCATACCTAGAAAGGCTTGTAAAAGCCCATTTATTTTGCTAAACTATCATGCCTTTCTGCACTAGGATCACAAACTACTCTCATTTCCTTTCCCATTCTACATCCGGAAAGAATTCATCCAATAATATTTTTTAGAAGGCCAACTAAGTCATATCCTCCGGTCCTTGAAGTTTGTCCTGAGCTTTCCACCATTCTTCGGCGTTGTCCCTTAGATAGAATGGTGTCGTAGCCATCCTAAGGTCATCATCCGTCATTTAGAGCAACTTAAAAATACACTCAACCACAGTCAACTACAGCTTAACATCGATTGGCTTGGCACCTCCATTGAAGATGGATGGATATATCATACGAAAATGCCTCTAAGTTGTTGAAGCCAACATATCATCACTTCCACCAGTACCTCTTGCAATTCGGTTAAAAGCCACTGCCATGTCCCTGAACATATTAAAGGACCCTGTGAATAGAAAATTCCTACATTCTCAACTCTCGATTGCAGTCGAGCATGTGGTTGATTATGACGTTGAGGTTTAGGAACTTCTTCTTCACTTTCCTCCTCATTCTCCTCCACAATGTCTTATAAAGGGGAATGCCTTCCACTTCCCTCATCTCGACCTCTTTCTCCTCTTGCATGTGAGCATGGGTATGCATAGGTGGCACTTCCTTTTCAACTCTTTCTCTTGCTCGGCCGCCCCTTTTTCGAGCTTTTTGTTCTCCTTTCCAACATCCACGACCTCTACCGCGTGCCATTCTTACTTTACATCCCTAACAAACAAAATAATATCATTAGATTAACGATGACATGCCAGTAATAATTAAAGCTACCATACATTAACCAAACAAGTTAATACTACCAAGTAGACTTGCATGTCACTCTCGTTCCGACGAAATTTCCTACCCGCAAGATACCTAGGTTTACATAACCAATTAGCTTTGATAGCAATCCGTTACACTCTAAATTTGCCACGAATCCAGGTCGTGAACTAATGGTTACTAGAAACAATATTAACCAAAAGAAAATCAAGACTCATACTATGCCATCATTGCCAACATACATCCATAATCATAAACAGAGTTCGATTTAGTTTCCGATAGTCGATACACATCCGTATCGATATATCTTTCTTCGGTACAAACAGTGCAGGAACACCCTATGATGAAGAACTCCGCTGAATGAATCCTTTCAGCTCCAAATCATTAATTGTACTATTAGTTCCTCCAATTCTGTCGGAGCCAATCGATAAAGCATAATTGATATAGGATTAGTACCAGGCATAAAATCAATAGTAAACTCTATCTCTCGTATGGGCAGAAGTCCACTATGATCTTTTAGAAATACATTTGGAAAGTCCCGAACAACAGGTGGAAACCTCACCCCCAAAGATACTTCCTCTAATAGATTAGGACTTGCAAACATACCTGATAAACTAATCCGGAAATGATGAGTATAATGAAAAAAAGGACTCTTCCCTTGATATAAAATAGAAATTTCATCCAAAGTTTTCATGAAAACCCTTCTCCTTTCATATTCGATTACACCATGAAAATAGGCTAACCAATTTATACCAACAATGACATCAAAACCATGCATATCAAAGACACCGAAATCATTTACGAATATATGATATGTGATAAGCAATTCATAATTCCGATATACATTATCCATATAAATAATGTCCCCACCTGGGATATAAACATAAATCGGCTCATTTAACTGAGAAATGGGCATTTCTAACATATGAACAAAATGTGATGCAATGAATGATATGATACACCCGTATCAAATAAAATATATGCTTGTGTAGAAAGAAAGGGTAATATACCTCGAACAACAAAAGGTTGAGTCGCTTTAAGAGTCTGGGGTATAGCATAAGTACGAGCATGAGAAGTCTGGCCCTGCTAAAACTCACCACGAAAACTACCACCCACAAAAACCTCCAGGAGATGATCCCACACCCTGAGTAGAAGAAAAAGTGTGTGGAGGAACATACGACATTCTCGAACAAGAAGAAGGAGTTGAAGAAGGAGCAGATCCATTAGAACTACTCGGATCCGCAAAGCCCTCGGGACATCTCACATCCATGTGCCCCTTAACACCGCACCTTTGAGAAGTCAACTAAAGGACAAGAAAACTATATATGCCCCCTACTACCGCACCTCCGGCATGCCACTAAAGGGCAAGAAGATTGCATATGCCCCTCTGCACAACGAGGCGACACATAGTAGGCTTAGGATAATTACATGCAAGATGGCCCTGCTAGCCATACTGAAAACAACCGGAACCCAAAATAATCAAGTTATAATAATAAGAACAAGCAGACTTAAAGCGCCCACTATGAGAAAGAGAAGAAAAAGTCTCATAGGACCTCTTCCGACCACCACCCCTACCAAAACTCGAACCACCGCCACTACCAATACTAGCACTACCTCCACCACCACCTCGACTACCTGTGACAACCCCCACATCCTGAACAAAATGAGAATCAGAAGATTGGCCAGAAGGTAGAGGAGTATAAGTATCAATAATCTGTTGCCTCTCAAGAAAGCTCCCTTCTACCTTTATCACCATACTCACACAATCCTCATATGACTTGTGGAGCCCCGAAACCACTATGCTCTTAATAGTTGGCGAAAACCACTCTCAAACCTAGGCACACATAGATGTTCCATAGAGACAAGCTCTAGCACATAGCGAGAAAGGCTAGTAAATGCCTACTGATACTGCTACACAGTTGAATTCTTCTGAACCAAATTCGCAAACTTAGTCCTCCTTCTCTCCTAAAGATCATCAGGAAAGAACTCCTTTAAAAATGAGCTCCGAAAAGCCTCCCATGTCATACCACCTCGACTGTATACTTCCGCGTGGCCTTTCCATCACTTGATCACTTTCCAGTATAGATAGAATGGCATTGCAACCATCCTCATGTCATCATCTACCATATAAATCGCATAGAAAATGTCGCACCACGAAACCCGTAAAACCCGAGGACATGAGCCTATTCCCTTTTTAAAAAAAATGAAACTAAAAATATATAGTTTGAAAGAAAAATAATAAAAATGGGATTTCTTTTACTTCGTTTCTTTCACTTCTCATTCTACATCACTACCTATAATCAGAGTACGCATAAAGAAAAGTTATATTATAGCCTACATACTGCCTTTATATTGAATCAAGATATGTTAGCCTGTATACGGCTTTTATATCAACGCATAAGTAAATGCCATGTTTACAACTTCAATAAGCTACATGCTTCAATAAAATACAAAGTACATAAACTGCGAGTCTACATATAGTATATTACACTTTTGTTCTAGCCCGAACAATCTCAAAGGCTACAACAATATGTAATACAAAAATACATCTTCGACAGCCTTAAATACTTCAACTTTGAATAAATACAACATAAATTTTAGCTACGATACTACTAAGGCCAAGTAAATTAACATAAAGGTGACCAAAAAAATATAAGATAATACATCTATCTTCAAAATGTACATATCAATTCAGGCTATCTCATAGATACCTCTCGCTAGATTCCACACCTACAACAATTTTATAATACAATATAAAAAAAGAAATGCACGAGTTATTCTACTAAATAAGACGATGCATGTAATGCTATGCGGCACCATAATGTGTAAACTTGCCACATATAAAGATGTATGCAATGCAACTCGACACGACTTCAACTTCACTTCTAGACTTCAACTTCTAAAAATTTGGGACTAGCAACTAAACTTCTTTTCTTCAAAAATAAGGTTCCTTCATGAGCCTTCTATAAGTCGCTCTTTTTGTGGAACATTTATAGGCAAATCGCTTATCAGGTTTCCCGACTTTCACGGTAGGCATTGAGCCCTCTCTTTGTTTTCTTCATAAACATCGTAAAACTTCGACACTTTTCCTGAAAAGAAATGGAAAATGACTTTATACTTCCATGAATGCAATATGACTTCCCTTAAAACATAATCACGTATACAACTTCAAAATTAAAAGATTAATCATCGCTCCTTCAAATAATTCCAAGTTCTCCTCTTCACTTCTTTTGAAAATTTCTTTTTCAAAACTTTAATTTTTTTAAGAAAAATCATTTCCAAACTTCTTATTTATCAAAACGCTTCTTTGGTTCAAAACACGTATAATTCCACCTCAATGCATAAATGTTAATACAATAACAATGTAATTCAATCATCTTCTAAGCATGATTCATATTTCATATATCAACTTCATACAGCTTCAATTCATCTCCAATTCAACTTCTATGAATTAGGCTACGACTTCATAAAATTCACACATAAGGTACACACATTAACTCAGGGGTATATTATTATTTTGTAGGCTACTCATACCTATTATGAAGCTTAAACATGTCCGAGGGAAATTCGTCAAATTGTCCTAATTCACTTTCTTCTTCACCCCTAAGTTCTATCTATCTATCAAACTCGAATCACTTCAAGCTTACAATTAAAAGTAATCTGCTTAACACTAGGATAAAGAAAATCAACTTCAAATTCAGGTACCAACTAGGCACGAAAACGAGGTAAAATAAACTAGCAAGACGAGGTTTGTGACTTATCTTAAAATGCTCTCTATGCTTCGGTGATCACGAATCTATCCTTAGATTTTGGATTAGACTTCGGGAGCTAGATGATACAAGCCTTTTTCACCAAGAAATTTCGGACCCCCTTTCTCTCTCTGTATTCTGATTTTTTGGGAAAAAGTGATAAGAACATAGTGTTCTTTTACACCACTTAATGTCTGATAAGAAGCAGTTGGATCGATCGATCCAACTGCTATTGGATCGATCAGATCCAACTTTTGGATCGATTCAGTAGCTTCTGGATCGATCGGACCTATTAAAATTTTTGGTCCAAACACCTCAGGATAAAAACTTCCAAAAACATCCCAAATTACTTCTAGATACTAATTGTTTGAATGCTCGAAAACTCATTTTATGCGATTTTATGCATCTTTCGGCAAACTCCGACACAATACCGCATTCACTCTTCTATACTTTAGAAAATCCGACTCCCACGTCTTCTAAACACTTCATGACACTCTTCTACTTCTATACCATAATTGGTATGCTATCCAAGTACTACCATGCATGCGCTAAACCTCGTAAAGATATGACATCTCGTAATTACATTATAAAATAAACGTCTCAACATTTAGCCACATTCTATACTAATGTGACATAATCTTCTTACTTTTATACTTCTATAAACACATAAAGATTTCATATACTTCCTTCGATAATACTTCTATAAACTCATAAATACTTTGCACTCCCTTCTATGATACTTCGTACACTTCCGTTCTACAATAATGCAATAATAATATTTTATACTTCTATAATATTATTATAAATATGAAAAATTCATTCAGAATTTCCGGAATTTTACCGATATGATGACTCCCCACCTCCAACCCAGTATGGAAACGATGGGTATTAGCAGGATAATCTACTTATCCAAACTCTACTTAAAGCCTAATCCTGTTATAGTTAGTGTTGCAGCCTGGTTCTTGACTCCTTTATGCAATGCCATGCTACTTCTGTGTCTCTTTGTTTCCCCAACCATTCTGGATATCATTCACTTTATTGGATTTGATGCCACAAGTATAGAGGTTACTATTGTCAGGTTTAAGCTTGACCCTAGATTTGGGATCATACTTCCTTCTGACACTTCTTGTAGAGCTTATTTAGATCAATGTGCTCTTACATTTGCCAACCCCTCTCCTCCTCTAATTGAGGAACATGTAACTTTTTACCTTTTTTAGATTTGTAGGTTTGTTGTCTGTGTTACAGGTCTTAGGTCTTTAAAGGAATTTTTTACCTTGGCTATTTGTTTGGCTAAATGCCACAGATTAGCTTTTAACTCCTTTTATATTAGGAAATCTGTACAAAGGCCTCAACACCTTTCTAGAAAAAAGGATAATTGATACTTGTCTTGGTCCTTTTAGGTTTTCCAAGCCTGGCTAATAACCTATTTTTAACTCAAATTAGTTTTTATATGCTCCCTCAATAATTTTATGCTCCCTTAATAATTTTATTTGTTGACTCAACTTGTCTATTTGCTTGTGTATAGTATGGAGTTTAGTTTAATAATTTTATGCCAAATTTGTTCATATAATCCTGAACTTCAACCCCGTTAAAATTTGTAGCTTGGTCTGTAATCATTGTTACAGGAATACCAAATTTGCATAATATATTTCCTTCCAAAAAGTCTATTATTTCAACTGAATTTCTTCCTTCATAGGAATGACTTCTATCTACTTAGTAAAGTAGTCAGTAGCTACCAAGATATATTTATGCCTTCATGAAGAATTAAGCATTATTTCACCAATTATGTCAATAGTTCAGCCTCTAAAGGGCCATGGTTTGACTATCGATTGTAACACATGTGTAGGTAACCTTTGGATAGGGCCATGAATTTAACACTTTTGGCATCTTTTTGCATAAGTTATAAGTTATTCAGTCTCTCCTTATGCTAGGCCAATAATACCCATACTTCTTAATCAGGCATCTCATTTTTTTCACCAGTTTGGTACAATACATGCATTCCTTCATAAGCTTCACCCATAATTCTCATGAATTGCTCTCTATCGATACATAAAACTAATAAACCTTCACTGGTTTTCTTGTACAAATCCTCTTCTATTAAAACATAGTTTAATACTCTACATTTGATCGATCTTTCTTTCTTAACATTAGGATCCTTTATATAGTTAACTATTGGATTTTTCCGATTATCTATTGGATGAACACATAGAATTTCCATTACTTGCTTTTCTCTTTCCCAATATATTGTTAATGTATTTATCTGTATTTTAATCCACTTTTCTTATTACCCTTTAGATACTCCAATACCGGAGGCTATTTGTATTGTTTGATTGGCTTCTGAATTCTGACTGTATGTTCAAACTCAATATAATCAAAGTTATTTAGTAATTTCTTCACCCTTTGCAACTATAAAGTTAAAATTGGGTGACAACATTGATAAATCCCAAGTATCTGGTTTATTACTAATTGGGAATCACTAGAGACTTCTAAATTCTTAATGGCAAATTACATTTTAGTACACCAAATTATAGGGGTAAATCCAATTGATACACCAAACAAAAAAATCAATCCGATTGATACTCAATTGGTTCCAAAATTTATAAAACTATGCATTTTGTCAATTTGACCGTTAGACTTAAGAGTATTTTCAGGTTTTATCAAATATTTTCCGTAACCACTTCTATTTGGCCCTTATTATTTAAATTCTTACACCTTTAGTCCCATAATTTGAGATATGACAATTTCTATTTGGCCCATTTAGTTTTAATTGTCACACTTTTGGTTTCATCTTTTAAATAACATATAAAGAGTTAATTTAAATTATATTTGGACCTCTTTTATTTATATTTTTAAATAACGCGCACATATGTTATTAATATAATAATTAAATTTAACATTGTATGAATTTGATTTTATTTGGTCTTTATCAAAGAGAATAAAAAATAAAATACATAGTCTAAAACAAAAAAAATAAAATTTAACCAAGGATTTATATAGGCAAAATACTTTTTTTATTAATCATTAAAATGTATATAATATTAAATATAGGATATGAAAATAAAAATTAAAATATTTTATCTCTAAAATTAATACCCTTTTAGTTGAACATATTTAATAAAATACATATTTAATTAAATTATTTTGTCGCTAAAATTAATACTCCTATAATTAATTTTTAATTGAAAATTTTGGATAACAATATTTTTCTCTTTAGAAATACACAATTGGTACAATATACTTTTGACTATGAACACATTTGGTTATTTATAAAAAATAAAATTTCTCACCAAAATAATAAATCCTAGAGGAACAAGGACAAAACGTATTTCTAAATTTTATTATATATATATTTAACTAAGTATATATATATATATTAAAATATTATTTTTATCAATCAAAAATATTGAGAGAGATGAATAATTATAATAGTTTATAAAATTTCTAATTAAAGAATAAAATAGTAAAAAGACTCAATAAATTAAATAATCCCCAATATCAAATTCTACCAATCAATACCAACTATCAAAATCTTAATTTTTTTTCCGAATAAAAATTTATACAATTAATATTTCATATATTTATATATATATATATATATATATGCATATTTAATTTATCTTAAATCATAAAAATTTAATCTATCTTGAAAACTCAATAGATCAA
>MKEJ01024987.1:0-11141 GCA_001753735.1 Embelia ribes | reverse complement strand
GAATTTTTTAATATAGATCGGATCATGCGGTTCAACTAGTGATCCACCGGTCCGACCACTGATCCGGTGACCTAGTACCCTGACCGAGTCGATGACTGGTCCGAGTTTTAAAATATTGGTTTCGAGAGTGATGAGAGAGACAAGACAATCAAAGAGTTTTGGATAGTAAAAAATTAGAGTTAGAGTTAGAGCTAGAGCTAGAGCTGAATATTTTAGGCTCATGGAGAGCTAAGCTCGGGCTTGAGCTCGAGTTTGAGTTTGAGCTCGATAATAAACTTGGTGAGCTAAGCCTAAATAATACCAAGTTGTACTCGGTTCGGTTCGGCTCGTTTACACCCTAATAATTGAGTTATTAATGCAACTTGATATTTACATAGCATCTGATTATCATAGTTGTTCCATATTCAGTCTATCCTAAATTTGATATTGAAGTTGTTCAAAATACTAACTTAATTGGTTTGTGGGTTATAAGTTTATTCCGTTGGAAATCACCTCTCGAAATAGAGGTAAGGTTGCATACATCGAATTCTCCCAGACCCCATAATACAAGAGTTTTGTATACTGAGCCTTCCATAAGAATATACTTGTGTATCAAAATTTCAACTAATTATAAATCAAAATAATCTAAGTAAAAGTAATATTAAATCATATAAGTGCTCATAAAAACTCATGATCACAATATTTTATTGATCTTTATTTAATTTTTTATAAAATGGTATCGAATAAGTTTCCTATAAGTTTTCAAAAAGTTAATATTAAGTTTCCTAATAGTATTTTGAACATTTTCTAGTCGTTTTTGTTTATAGGCATATCTCTAAGTGTTTCCCAAGCATTTCAACATTGTTCCCATGAATTTTCTCTTAAAAATTTCCTATGGCGGAGGCAGATTTTTTCATGGTACAAGCTTGATTTTAGCCCATATAACTAAACACAAATTTAAGATTAAAACTAAATTTAAATAATTAAATACTATATCAAACCCCAATATTCCCAAAATGCACAATTAGATTTAATTACAAGAGTAGTTAAAAAATCAAATAAAGTCATTGGATTAGAAAAAATTCCAAAAAATAAGATTGAATAAATCATTTCAATAATTAATCAAGATTATATTTAATTTCCTATGTTTCTTATCGCTATTATTAGAAGATCCACTATATAAAATAAACCTATATATATATATTTAATTGATGTTACTTGGAGTTGACTGCAATTTATGATAACTCAGGAATAAAGTGAAATTATCAGAAACCTTTACAGGGGCAAAGTGTAATTTACCCTTTTACTATATATAGAAATAAAATATTTTTTAAGATGTGATAGTCTCTCTCTAATTTTTCCAATTAGTAGATTCAAATGAGTAATATAAACCAAAGAAAGTGAGATAATATATACTTTCTTTCCACATGTAGATCAAACTTAGATTGTGACTTGGGAGAAAGCATAGTTTTAGATAACAAAGATTGTTTTATGAAATATTCAAAAACATCAAAGGGTAAATGTGTAATGGTCCCTTTAATTTAATATCAACTCTATAAAATTAGAACTTGTAACAAAGAGTAGATTTATTGCTCAAAGAGATCACTTTTCACACCTAGGGGTGTCAATCCAATTCCAAACAGATATCGAAAAATCGAATTTTTCAAACCCAAAAAAAAAAAACATACTATCCCGAACCGAATTAGTGAGAAATTGAACCAAAATTGGAACTGGATTAGTCCTATTCCGGATATCAAAACCAAAAATTCTTAATGGCCAACCAAAACAACATCGTTTTGGTATATACTTAAATATATAATATATACAATTAAAATATTTTATATATTTCAGAAAATTTGGGAATTCCAAAATTCTACAATTTTAATATATAGTCTTTCTAACAATTTTTCTTTTCTAAATATTGAAATAAATATATATAATTGTTGAACCAAATAGCAAACTAAGAGGGGGGTGAATTGGGTTTTCTTTAAAAATACTGAGTAAAAACTTTTTCCTCTTTTTTGAAAATGTGTTTGTGATATGTAATATAAATGAACAGGTGGTAATAATAAGAAAAGTACTGAAAAATAAAGTGCAAGAAAGAAAATACGACAACCGTGATATATAGCGGTTCAACAATAGTCTTTTCTAACAATGAATCGGTAAGACCCATACTTCCACTCTTCAAGATTGTACGCCTTGAGTTCCTTTTAAAATAAAATGTAACCTTTTACATCCCAAAGAACCGGTTAGTATTCCGGGTTCTAACCGTGACTAAAACCAAGTAGTTTGATGGGTACTACTTGCTACCTAAACCCATGAGCTACCTAATTTCTTAGTTCAAGCTTGTACTCACAACCAGAGTACAATCCCTCTCAAATTACCCAAAGCTCACTCAAGAAAGAAAATGAAAGTTTATATACTACTTCCAAATATTACAACAAATTTTAATATGAAGAATGTCACTCAAAAAGCCCCTTACAAACTGATATTAAAAGTTTTACTAGTATAGAAAGGGAACTTGAGCTTTCAGCTTTTACTTTTGGCTTTTAAAGCTTCTCACACTATAATGAATCTTATTTCTGCACATCAATGGAGTGTTTGGAGATGTATATACTTGTTATCTCTAGGTGAAGCCCTCATAAGCGTAAAAGTTGAAATCACAAACATATGTTGTTAGCACTTTGTTCTGGGGCTCAGAGTGGGTTGCTCGGAAGGTGTCCGGACCCGGACAAGCCTCCGAACACCTTGCAGACACAGGGTATCCTACTTAGCCAAATTTCAACTTTTGTTTCAAATGCACCAACTCTGTGTATATTTGTCCAGGGGATGTTCGGGGACTTTGAGGATCCGGACAAGCCTACGAACAGACAAGAAATCTACTTAAATAAATTCCTTGAGTGACAACAATTTGAATGCATTCACATTACAATTTTTTATCTGTTTTGAAATGCTTAAAACTGATACAAACTTAACAAAATTGTTAGTAACACAATAATACAAAAATTGTATAATTTTCATAATTTTGTTATCATTAAAAAATAATATATTTTATTTTTAAAATCTTGGGCGACATGTGCCTTTTCTTCTTTCTTTTCTTCTCTTATTTATACATAAAATTTGTGAGTAATGAGTCAAGATAGTGTGTCATACTTACATAGCGCATAATATTCTCATTAATGATTGGACTCCATACTAGTATCAGTTACATTAAAATGTCACATCAATAATAATTCATAACAGGCAATACTTTTTTTTATCATATGTTGTTGTGGATCAAGTTACCATTACTTGACTTTGGAGAATAAGTTAGGTGGTATTTGTGTAAGTCATGTTTAGTTAGTAGCTTTGGCGCTGATTAAAATTTTACCATCACTAATTATAATACTATCTACCATTGTTATAATTACCACTACCATCGGTAGTTACTTTGTTTTATAATAACAAATTCCAGCCTTCAAGTGACTACACTACTATTGGTATGATTAACATTCAATGCTTGGTTACCAAATGTAGTACCATTAGCATACAACTATGTGATGTAATAATATTATTATAAACATGACCCAAAATATATTATTGTGTTAATGCATAATTAAATTTTTTATGCATAAAATTTCTACCAAAAAAACTACTTGCAAAAAATTGGACAATTGTCTTGTATAATTGTTTTTTATATACCTATTTTTTTGTCTTTTTCTATTAATTTAATGAAATTAATTCACCGAAAGATTAGGTGCCCACCCAGAGTTAGCTCTGTCATGTGAGATAAATTGTTGTTTCAGAACTTCCAACCCAACAGCCCATCCTAGCTAAGGTCGAACAAAAATGGAAGAGAAGATATTGAAGGTTTGCAAGGTGACACCACCACCAGGTTCACCCACAGATGATATATGCTTACCTTTAACTTTCTATGATCTTTTCAATTCCATTTTCCCACCGGTTGAGCTCCTCTTATTTTACGAAACTCGATCTTGTCATCTTCCACATTCTGTTCTCCTCTCAAAGCTCAAGCACTCGCTGTCGCTAACTCTACAACACTTCCTCCCAGCTGCCGGATACCTTGTGTGGCCATGCTCTTCTCCTAACCCATTCATCCGCTACAAAAATGGAGACGGTGTTTTGCTCACCGTCGTTCAGTCCGACGCTGATTTTTTCCATCTCTGGGGTGATAAAATCCGCGAGTGTAAAATATTCCGGCCACTTATAGCCCAAATAGTCAAGTCAGGAGATGAAGTCCCTCTAATCACTTTCAAAGTTACCCTTTTCCCAAACCAAGGAATTTGCATTGGTGTCACCACACACCATTCTCTGTTCGATGGAACATCGGCCATGTTGTTCTTGAATTCATGGGCTTCTTTCACTAAATCCGACAATAATGGAAACTTGGGCGAAGAATTAACTCCGGTTTTTGATAGAAAATTGGTTACGGAACGTCACCCAGAGCTTGAAAGTTTGTTTCTTGAAATTTTGAAGGAAAAAGAGGTCACACCAGGAGAAATATGGTCTGTTCGGGGACCCATGCTACCAGCAGGTATGGTACGAGGAACATTTGTACTTTCCAATTCTTATGTGAGCCAGCTAAAAGGACTCGTAAGTGCTCGATTAGGGCGTAATAACCAAGTCCCTTGGGTGTCGACCTTTGCAGTAGCATTTGCTTACATCGTACTCTGCTTGTTAAAAGTGAAACCGCCAAAAAACGGTAGGGTTAATCTATTTTTTCATTTTGACTGTCGGGGTAGGTTAGTACCTCCTCTGCCTAGAAACTACTTTGGGAACTGTGTGGGCGCTTGCGATAAGTATTTCGATACGGAGGACTTGATGGGGTGGGATGGAATGGCATTTCTTGTGAATTTTATTTGTAAAACCACCAAAGATTTAGACGATGGCGGGGCTTTAAGAGAAGCTCACAAATGGATACCAAATATTTTTAAATCAGATGCTGATACAGATTCCCTGATAGTTATTGTCTTTGGTTCGATCAAATTTGAGCTCCAGAGTATAGATTTCGGGTGGGGAAGACCTAAGAAAGCCGATATTGCTTCTATAGATGAAGCAGGAGGATTACATTTTGCGCGACGAAACGAAACTGAAGGAGGGATTGAGGTAGAGTTAAGTTTAAATGAGTTTGAAATGGAGAAATTTGCTTACCTGTTTGATAAGGGTATTAGGGATATAAAAAAAACCATACAGTCATCTCACTAGTTGTTTAAGCCAATAATTGTGTTTGTAGAATAATTTTATTTAATTGTTGTCTAATTTCAATTAACCTTGTATCTTGCTTATGCCTTTTATGTATGTGTGCATTTTTGGAACTGGAATTTGATGTCTTCTATTGGAATGGAGATTTTGATTCTAAAATTTATGCCAGCATCTCAATTAACTATATTCAAAATGTCAATATCTTGACGATATGGTTCTACTTTATCAACCTCACAAACTCTAATAAACGTTATATTGACACAATAACAAAATCTGGTTCATGTTGTTGAACAAAATGCAACGAAACAAGAACTTAGAGACCACCCCTTTCATTTTGGAGCGACACTCAATGTTACGTCCAAACATAACATGCTACAGACGTAGCCACCGTTATAGGTACTCAAGATATTGTCTTCAGAGTGGCCAAATAATGACTCAGATCGCACCAACTATTGAAACTAGAGGACGGTTGTCAGACTGTACAAAACAAGTAGATTCCAGAGGCATCGAGATTTTTCGATTGTGCTACTCTTGACTGGCTAGTGGACAAGCCTCCCTCGGGCAGTACAACATGCAGAATTCCAATTACAAAAATTGCTTGTTTTCTGTTTTTTCCAAAACAACTTAAGACAAGGTGAATAACAGAAAACTCATTTCCTATTCCATACAACTAACAAATATAAGCACCATATTTAAGTCTCTAACCAGCTTTTCAAGAACCAAAAACATGTCCATTAATGACACTCAATAAACTAGTTTTCGAAAGGGTTTGATCTTCTAAAATACTGCTTGTCCGCTCAATATAAATATGTGTGCTACTAACAGAAGAGGTATTCTCCGCCTCGACATGTGACTGTCCAAATGTTAATCCCAACAAGTGCTTAACCGCTAGTTGTGCCTTCTTTTGGGAGCTGCTCGATTGCAATCTAATAAAGCAGACAACTTGCATATGTGAAAACTACAAAACATGTGATGGGAAAAATAACACAATATATCATTGAAATAGCATCAACACATAAAGTACATTATGTGCACCTATCTCATTATACATCATCTCAACTGAGTGTCGGGGACAATACAAATCGCCAGGAAGCACCCGAAGCTTTATGTGTAAAGTCTTGCATAAACCACCTATCATTACCCTGAACCTCACTTTGAGGTCTGCTTGTGTAAATTTATCATCGAGGACCATCATGTGTCCAAAATCCCTAGAGTTCGTGGACTGTACACATCCCAATAAAAATAAACATCATCGCAAAATGAGCTGGTACATTTTTCATATGTTCGCACTATATTGACTCTACATGAAATAGAAACATACATTTTCACTATTTGTCATGGTTTGTTCCCTACTCACACATGCACAATTCACTTGCTTCATCAATTCTGAATCATCACGTCAATATTAACAATGGTAACATGGTGTCATGGTCTACAAAAATTAGCACAACTTCATATGCACCCAAAGCAAATCAACCAAATTCACATTCCGTAGCTAAATCTACATTACATTTTAGACTAGCTCGGCTGTGGATAGCAAATTCCCATCTCTCTTTATCTCTAAATATACATACATGAGATTGCAGATTCTACCAATCGATGTTAAGGGCAGTGGGGGAAGTGTAGCAACACTTTCCAACAGGTTCTTTTGTTGGGTGATTACAATGACAGCTAACTTGCCTCTGAATTGGAGCAAAGGGGGTTTGCCTTAATCTCTAAATATACATCCGGTTAATTATGCGGGAGTGATGAAATTCGGTGTTTTAAATTTGATTTTTTAACTGGTTTTAATTGTGACTTGACAGGAAGATTTACTATTTACATGTCCTTTTGCGCTTTACTGTGGCGTTCTCGGCTATATTGGTATCCGAAAGAAAGGGAAGAACTTTGGAAGAGATCCAGTCTTCGTGTGGATGATAATATCTAATTTTAAGCCAGTTTGTTAGTAATGTTTTTCATTCTTCTATCCCTTTCGTACTGTATGAGTTTTGTTCTTTGCCACTGGCATATATTGTTCAAGGTGCAAAAGGAAAGAGAACCTTTGACTGGTGTAATTGAGTAATTCATGCACTTCATAGATTGAATTGATCTTTTCTCTTTTTTTTTCTTTTTTTTTTTTTTTTTTGGGTTAAACTTTAATTGGAAACTTCTGACAGTGCTTATCGGACAGAAACATATCAAGTGTATCGGAAACAAAGTTATTCTTCAGTTCAAATTGGAACATCAAAATAGTTATTGATTTTAAATGGCCACTAATCTTTGTAGATAGATAAACTAGAGGAACTAATATAACAGGGATACATGATGATCTGGATAAATACCAAATTGTATTAGAGAACCTCCGTCATCAGTTTCTGAGTCAAAGCTTTCGGGAGTCCCATCACACTGTCAATTGTTCCTTCCTGCACAAAGTAACACGAATTTACATTACCGTCTGGGAACAAGAAGACTTGAGATCAAAGAATTCAGAGTCAAATTGCACAAGTAAGTACTAATAAGTCGATGGGTTTGATCATTGTTATGTGAAACAATTTGCTTATGCACCATACTATGGAATGGCTAATGTGCATGCTGTAAAAATGTCATTTGAAATATGATCAATCTGCAAGGAGTCAATACACTTGCATAGATTCATTGGTATCTAAAATAAATGAGAATAGTTTCGTTACACCATCAGCGTATCAATTTTCATACACAAACAGCATGACATCTGTCATGCACATATGTCATGCATCCAATCCTGCTCATATGAGAATCTCTACACTGGAAATTAATCTCCAAATGTTAAAGATAATTAATTTGTACATATAGAATTGCTGTGATCAACCTGATAACAAACTCCAATTATATAGATTGCTTAATCCCAGCACAACAATAAATCTCTTCAGGTGAGGAAGGCAGACATGCTGGATGAATGGGGAGAGACAGAGAGGGAGAGGGAGATTATATAACCAACCATTTGTTTGACATAGGGTTGCATCAATGGATGCTCAACAAGAACCCCTCCAGCAGCGTGAAAAACAGTCCCCTCCTCAATCTGGAATCCCATGAAACACAAATCGGCTAGTCAGTAAATGTAATAACTCAGACTTCTATTGATTACACTGAAAAGAAGCTATACCATTTTGTCGATGACTTCTTCTGGTATGTCATGGAAATGAATCTGCAAGGTTATCACCATAATAATTTTAATCCTCCGAACATCTAAACCTAGAATGTGAAAATGGACCAAAAACATTGTACATGAAATTTCATTCATATATTGTGCAGAAGTAAAACTTTATGGCATGTCATTCTTCCATGCAGATTGCTGAAACGTGCGATTATTCAAAGCCTTCGATCATGAGGAAAATTTAGTTACGCTGTCGGCTTCTGTTTTTTGTTTCCCAAGTGTTAAGAGTTGTCTAAGGTCAGTTGTGGTTTTCTTACTCAAAACGAAGCACAAAACGTGTTAGGAAAATTCTCAAACCAATCCCCATCAACTTCGAGCTAAAGCAAATGCTTCCACTGACACCCGATTCCAACCACAAACACCATCAAGAGGAACAAGTACATCTTCCCATTAAGCACTCGCTCAAGTTCCAAAATTTTGTAAAGTGAAGAAAAACTGAAACCGAAAATGTCTCCAAAAGTCAACTACTAAACTCTAGTATGCTCTCATGTATAGTTTTCACCGATGTATAGTTGCTATTGCTACCAATGCCTAACACCGGGCTTAAAATATAACCAGTAGCCTTTACTCATTTCAATTACACGTTTCAGCTTTTGAGTTCAGTTAAACAAATATTTTGACTTCAAACAAGTGATAAGATAGGGACTAGAATTATATCATACATTCACTTTCTCCCAGTCTCCTTTTCTGAATCCGGTCTTCATATTAGTGACAAGAACAGAGCTTACTGTTGCAGTGGTCCCACCTGAATAGCCTACAATACAACATTAGTAAGACTTCAAGAGGATAGCCCACACCAGAATACTTCAAAATTTGTTCAGGAACGAGATCTATTTTTCATGTGTGCTTATATGGACAGTTAATTCATAAGTACAAGCATATTGTGCGATACTTGTGCCTACAAACAATATAATTTTGAATTGCCAACAACCAAGATTTGAAACCCAAGTTTTATGCAACTCAAATGGCTTAATGGATTGATGGACATCTATATGGTTAAAATTGTGTCTATTACCACCACTGATTATCAAATACGTAAATACAAATGCAGTGTTATCAGAAACAAGGGGTAAACTTTTGATAAAGTGGCGAGCTTCTTCCTCACTTGATGGCTTTTCCCTGATTGTACCTTCATAAACAACCACCTGTAAAACATAAAAAATTATCATTAAGATATCTAAAGATTTTATTAACTCTTGATCAATGGGCCAAATGGAACATCACTACCAGTAATAAGAGATTTTTAACTCTTGTTCACATGAAGCCACTCATGTGAGAATATGAACAGAGCACACCCCTGGATTTCTGGTCATGTAGGTGAAAGAAAATTTGGCATCGTTAGGTTACATTTTCCAAAAATTGTTGTTTGTTTTGCAAGTGGAAACACGGGAGGAAAAGAAATTGACAGATTGATTCACTTGCAGTTTCCAGCGAATTTCTTGAAATATAAAGTGGTTTGATTGATACAATTTAATTTATACTTTTGGTTGATGAGAAGCGTAATAAGTTGTGAAAAAAGTCAACAATAGAAATGTTTCATCAGGTTCGTGCAAGTAAAACAGCGACTACATTCTCGAGGGGAACTGGGATGCTAAGTAGTTCGAATTTACTTGGTCACAAGTAATTAAGAGTGATGGCTCAATATCTTTCTGGCAATTGCCAATAGATAGCTTCTGAATGACAGCTTCCGCCTGAAAAAAGTACAATCTTGTGAGGCAAGAAGTTACAACGATATTAATATCAAGCCATGTCAGCCAGCTCCTGGACTACAACATAAAACAAATGCAGGCACGAACATTAGGTTTCACGTGTGTTTAATAAAATTAAATCCTGTTCTCTACAACACCTAGCAAATAACTTCTAAACTATAATTAAGTTGAGGAAAGGAGCATAGTGCAAAGTACGATGTCAAAATCTAATATGAACGAGACTTTTAATTCACTAAAAAAAACAAATGCTCAGAAATCTAGCTGAGACACCAGAAACCTATAATGAGGCATTAAGACTTCTGGCAAGCATATAATTGTGCCATTGCCCGACCAAACAAGAATACACTCCTCTGAACAACTTTGTGATAGATTCTAATAGTTGCCGCAGCAATAAAAAAAACAAACCTTTGCCTCTGCAAGGGCTGTGACTAATTCCTCAGGCTTCTCTTTCCTAATACTTTTCTCATCTATGTCTGCAGCCTGATTAGTAAGCATATTAAATTCTGGGCATTTTTAATTTAGTATAGCAGAAATAACATGTTCAACGACAGCAAACCATAACGGTGAATTCATATCCCATCTCGGTAAGTACATCCTGCCGAAACACTGAAGATGATCCTAATATCACCTGCATAATAGCCATAAATTCACTTTAATGCTATTAGGAAGAAAAAGAATTGGGAAAGTGACATGTTCCAAATATAGTATCTAAGACTGCATTAATCAAGGATACACGACAGAAGGAATTGTTTTATTTCCAAACTTCATTTGGGGATTATTGATTTATCATCACACAAACATAGTGACTCAAATTATTCCTCAAGCTTTGACAAAAGGACCACCTAGTAACCAATTATTGGGGCACTACCACCACCGCCCTATTCTAAATTTTATGGATGAAACCCAAGGAAACCTTCCATTAGTGTATCCAAATACTGTTCAATCCCGTAAAAATAGGAGCTTTGCAATAGTGCAACCCTTGAACTAGGAACTACACTTCATCCCCAATTCTATTGCAAGTTTAGTGACTCTGGTGTGTACATTCTCTAATTCTTAGTTTCTATTTTAGATTTTGAGAT
>MKEJ01024968.1:0-13130 GCA_001753735.1 Embelia ribes | reverse complement strand
TATGGTTAGCCATTTTACATTTAATGGCATGACAATTGTTATAGACAAAGACATGGTTGGTATAGTTATCGTAGTTTCTTTATAAGTTCGCGTCCTCAGGTTTATGGGGATTCGAGGTACGATATTTCAACTCTATTTTAAAAAAACCTAATTTTTTAACTAACTTAATTGGTTTTTCCATCCGAAATAGCCCTTAGGCCCAAACATAGCTTTGAAAAATATAATGTTTATTCCAATGAAATAGTTTTATAAAAACCCTAATGAAAACTCTTTACTAATTTACTCCGGTTTAGTTTAGAAAACTTGTTCATCAAAAGAAGATTATTCCAGTCAGGATGTTCAATATAGAAATTTAATGCCTATATCAAATACATTCATCATACTAGGGGCAAGCCTACAAATTAACTACTAATGCCTAAATTAACTGAAATAGATTTAATTAAAGAAAACTAAAAAAAGAAAACATACTTGAAAAAACTTTAATAGCAATAATAGAAACAATAACATTTCCAATCAAATCTAATCAAACAACAATTCCAACTTCAAACTACGTACATATTAATTAAATTATTAAATAATTGATTAAAACACAAAATTACTTAGTTACCAGCAATAGAGAAAAACTAACTACGAAGACAGAAATAAAATAAAATAAACTGCAATTTTATTAAATGATTAAAAGTTAGCAGTACTCTTACAACTGTAAAGAAGAAAACAACGAGGTTTCATGCTTGTCAAGATTCCACAGTTGCTCCCTAAAAATCTTCCCAAAATAAAAAGAAAACTAAGAAAGAAGAAGATGAAACCTAAGGAGGCTAGGATTTTATAACCCTTACAAAGTTGTAGGGTTTAATCCTGACCCTTAGATCTCTTTTAAAACTATTTTTAGAATTTTAATAATAAAATTAAGGTAATATCGAGTCTATAAAGCCCAAAATGTGATTTTCTGAGATTGAATTTTCATCCAGACGAAATAGGGTCTCGTTCAGACGAAATTGGGTTTCATTGTGTCACGTCCTGAAATCCAAGGAATCTAGGGATGTAAGTAAAAAAAAAAAATTAAATAAATAAAGAAAAGAAAGCAAAAGGAAAAGGAAGAAAAATACAACACGAATACGTCATTCTCGCCAACACAATATAATCACTTCCGTTGATCGATATTATGCATATAACTATAGCATTGGCATCATAAGTATATATATATATTAACAACAACAATTGAAATAAAATACCAAGACCAACAATAAAAAGAAAATATAACTACGACTATCATATCAATTTAAACAATCATGTTTACTACATTGCGTCAAGTGTTGGACAAAATTAATAAGAAAGAAGTTATATAATATTATTTGCCAACTACAAAAAGATAATGCTAATAAGAAAGTATAACTTCTATGCTTCTCCTTCCCCAATGCGTGTTACAAAACAAATATGAACAATATGAGCATCAATACATCTACTGATGTTCTACACCTACCTCCTCACCTACAAAACAAAGTGTAGAAGAAAATGCATAGAGAGTATATGGTTATACAATATGCTCTACGATAAAAATGTGACTACACTATATGTATGATATGAATAAACATGCTACAATATATAAATAAAGTATATCATGATCGTGAATGCTATAATGAGTTATGAATACAATGTACACCACCACTATGACACATTCTACACAAACTTCACCAAAGCACTATGCCAACATACAATGCTTACAAACAATACCTACAATGCAAACAATAAAGTTGGGATTAGTATCTCCATGTATTTTATAAATTTGGGCTATTTGTATGCTTGCTATGATCCATCACTCATATTTTAATGTGATCAAAGCCTTCATTGACCTTCTACTCGCATTGTGATGTGATTTGTAGTAAATACTTGCTACAGGTTTTCCAACTTTCACGCCAAGGTTGCTGACCTCATTGCTTTCCACACATATTTTACAAGGTCAATATATTGTAACGAAAAGAAATAGAAAAGACTCAAAATCTACAACACATGCTTTAAATGATAAAAGAGAATCCTTTGCATTTAAAATCATGCATACACTTTGCAACGCCATTAAAACTAAGTTTTTGAATGAAAAACAATGCCATGCCAACACATGAGAATGTTATGCTTCGCCTACACAGGAAAATAATAAACTATGCAATAACATGATAATTATGCTATGCTAGATGATGAAATCAATTTATAATGTTAGAACTATGCCATACATCTATGCCAAACAACTATGCACACAAGACGTATCAATCACATCAATACATGACAGAAATCTCAAGTTTATATTAAAGTTCATAGTCTATTGTGCCTTAACTACACCCAAAACCCCCAATTCTTTGCTTACTTAAGACCTAGGTTTGATTTAGTAATGCACTTTAGATTGGAATGAACCTAGAGAAAAAAATGTTCTCCACGAGATGAGGAATAAGAAAAACAAATTTATTTTATTGTTCCCAAAAGGTACACAAAATAAGAAAATGTGAATGAGAAAGATAGAAGATAAGACTTACATCAAATTGTAGCCATCGAGACGAAGCTTTGAAAAATGTGATTTTAAAGTTCGAAGAAGACACTGATCTATATCAAACAAGCTCATGAATGTATTTCTCCACTCTTCTCCATAACTCTTCTCTTTCTCTTTTAAGTGTTATAAGAAAATATAACACAAAAAGAGTAAATCGACCGCAATTTAAGTCAATCAAATACTAGTTGGATCGATCCAACAATAGCTGGGTCGATCTAAAATCAACTTTGGATCGATTCAATAGCTAGTTGGATCTATCGGACTTACGGAAATTGGACTACAATCTGAGCCCATATTTTGGGTCGATAACTTCCAAAAAGGCTTATCATCACTCCTAGACACTTATAAACATGTTTTGAAACTATTGGAAAGGCATATAAGTGTCTAAAATTCAATCTGCGGTGATTACCAACTACCCAGACACAAACATTGCATTTTCACATTTCTCAATGCTATTTCTACACTATCTCCACACTACGCGACTTTGCACAACACACCACGTTATGCCCATATCACATGTAACAATAAAATTATATTAAAATAATAACATTATTGTTAAAATGAAAAAATTCATTCAAAACTTTAGGACATTACATCTTCCCCACGATAGGAAATTCCATCCCTGAAATTTGCACATACTATGCAAAAAGTAAAGACGTACTAGAATCGATGAACAACTCTATACACTTCATCCGCATCTCCGCCTTGTGCTCCCATGTCATCTCTTCGCTTGAACCATACTTTTATAATACCTTCACTAAATGAATACTATGCCAATGAAGTATTTGCTCCTTCAAATCCAAGATACGAATAGGTCGGATCTCATACAATACATCTTCCTCCACATGTAAATTATCAAATTCAATCACGTGAAAAGGGTCTTTCAAGTACTTTTGAAGCATGGAAACGTGAAAGACTGGATGCTCCTTTGCAAGTTAAGGTGGCAATACCAAATAATAAGCCACCTCGCCAACCACCTCAAGAATAAGAAAAGAGCTGATATATCCCAAATCGCATATAGCCTTTTTTCAAGGAAACTTTAAGAAATATGTGCTCCCCCAATTCAAATGCCAAGGGCTTCCTTTGCACATCTGCATAATTCTTGTGACGACTATGAGCCATTTCTAACTTTTTTTGATAAACTGAACGTTCCAATTTTTCCCTTATACTAACTCTAGATCCAACAATACACCATTGCCAACTCTTACCCAACAAATAGGAGATCGATATGGTCTCCTATACAATGCTTCAAATGGAGCCAATTCAATATTAGTATGGTAACTATTATTGTAAGCGAATTCAATCAAGCTTACATGATCTTTCCAACTCCTGCCAAAGTCAAGCACGCAAGTGCGAATATATCTTCTAATGTCTGGATGGTTTGTTAAGATTGGTCATCCATTTGAGGGTAAAAGGCTTTACTCAATGAAAGTTTGATTCTTAAGGCTTCTTGAATCCCTAACCAATAATGCGAGATAAATTGAGAGTCACGGTAAGACACATAAGACATGAGAATTCTATGCAACAGAATGATTTCATCAATATACTTCCAACATAGTTTCTCAATTGAGTCGATTGTATAAATCAAAAGAAAATGTGCTCCATCATTCGGTCTATGATCACCTGAATAGGATTACTTACTCACCTTAGCTTAGGCTAATTCACCATAAAATCCATTGTGGTCCTTTCCCACTGCCATTCGGGAATGGGCATTAGTCTAAGCAACCTACCTAGAAGCAAATAGTCAGCCTTCATTTCCTGATATATAAGACAACGCAATACAAACTATGCCATGTCTTTCTTTATACAGGGCTACCAAAAATAATGTGTGACGTCATGAAATAATTTAGTGCCTCCGAGATGCATTGCCAAACGAGAATGATAAAATTCCTGAAGAACCTCATCCTATATAGATTTAAGAACAAGCAAGAAAGTTTTAAATTGCAACCAACCATCTTCCGCCATCACCCATCTATCAAGTCCATGATCATTAAGAATGCGAACACAATAAGTATTGGATTCCTCATCAAATTGTTGTGCCTCAACCACCCGAATAATCAAAGTCAGTTGGTATAACAACCCGGGGTGTTAATATTTTAAAATTCTAATATATATATATACATATATATATATATATGTATGTATGTATGAATGTTTTAATTATTGGATTTTGGGTTATCACTAATTTTATAATAATATATATCATAATTGTATTTTTTAATGATTAGTAGCTTTTAAGTGACTCTTGTATATCTATTTATTTAGCACTTGTATGCATAATGCTCATATATATTATAATGGTATATTTTAATGATTAGTGACTTTTAAGTGTCCCTTGTAATTCTATTTATTTAGCACTTGTATACATAGTGCTCATATGCATATACATATATACACACAAAGGCCACGGAATTTCAGAGAAAGAAGGTGAGAAATAGGGGTACCTCGGCTCTAGTCTCAGTCATATGGGAGTTCGAGAGTGTATATACTTGGCTCAAGATCCCGTATTTGTCGCATGCATGAATTTGAGGTTTTTCTGATGCATTTAACTTATGTGAACCCATTTGAGCTATACAAATTAATTATTTTGCAATATATGAATTAATAGAGATTTTATAAGTGATTTTTCATTGATTTTGAAAAGCCTCGGGATAATGTTTTTTGGAGAATTTTTGAACTAGACATGGGGATTTTATAATTTTATGAGAAGGAAATGAATTTCTGAAGTATTGTGGCGAACACAAAATATTTGTCTGATATTTGGAATAATTATTGAGGATTTTTTAGTATTTTTACTTAAAAATAGATTTTCTTAATAAATAATGAAATTTCAAAATTTTATAACATTGTTTATATCCTGAAATTTTTAGAATCATAGGAAAAATAATTTGGAGGCCATGCATGTACTATTTTGATTTTTTGTGCATTTTTGAAGTAATTTTGGTATTTTTTAGTGAATTAAAGTAATTTGTGGTGAAGAAAATATATTTTCTGGAATTTTTATAAAATATTCAGATTCTGGAAAAAAAATTATTTTTAAGGAAAATGTGATTCCTGATCATGCATGTATTTATAATGTATTTATTGTTATTTTTGTGTAATTTTGGCATTTTTGGTGAAATTAAAAATTGTTTTAATAAAAGCAAAATATTTTCCTGAGATTTCCAGAATTGTTTACGTGCTGAAAACTGTAAATTTTAGAGAGAAAATGAGAATTTTTGTTATGTGTGATTTTATTTTAATTATTGGGCTTTAATTGTATTTTTGAGAAAATAAATACTATTTTTGGTGAATAAATATGAGCTGTTGCGTTGGGGCATATTATCAGCCCTAGACATGTGTGTTTTATGGGAGAAAATGAAAGTTTATCAAACTATAAATATTGAGGACTTTTGTAGAAATAAAAATAACGTTTTGGGGAAAAAAAGAAATCATTTTCTGTGCAAAAATTGTATTTTGGGCTAATGATATTTTCTAGAATACCAAGAGAGTTATTTAAGCATTTTTGATATATTTGAGATACTTTAAGAGCTTGATTAGTACACGAGGTCCAGTTAGTAGACATTAGCATACACGTGGTTGCAGTACTTTAGGGCGGGCTACAAGTCAAACACTCTTATTTTACGGATGTCTTTATTTTACTATAAACAATATTTTAGTTGATTTTTTAGTAGTTACAAGTATGGATACCTGAGTAATTGTATGAGATATTACTTGTGTTTCGGGGGGCATGTACCGTGATATGTTGTGTGTTTTGCAGGTTGTGGTGAGGTAATTCCTTAAATCCCGGAAGGAGGATAACGGGATGAGTACGGTAGTTCCTCGGGTCCCGGAAGGGGGATTCCCAGGATGGGTGTAGCGTTCCCTGATTAAGGTACTCCTGGGGATGTGAATGTTGCTCCGGACGGTGCCCGCTGGTTATGTGGAAACTTGGACATATATGAAGTTGAGGTTCCTTCAGTAATGGAAATGATGATATTTTTCTTTGAGCATGGCTTTTTTTTTTTATATACTTTTATTTGATTATTAGGTTGTACCTATAGTATGTGTATCGTAGTTAGACCACACGCTTCTCTACGGTCTCGGCCGATACATTACCTGAGATTTAGTTGTATTATTCATTTTAGTATAGTTTTTTTTTGTGTATATTATGTGTATTACTAAACATTAGTGTTACGGGTGTGTATGTGGATTTAATTCAGCTATTTTATTGAACATAGTTTCATATTGACATTTATGGCATATTAGTGTTTGACTCGACTGTTGTTGTTCATATATGTGCATGTGACATCGGCAAAGGATCTATAGTAACGAGGTGATTAGGTTGGTGGTCAAGAGGCCGGAGCCATTTTTTGTGCTTAGTTAGAGCTTGAGACCCGAGCAACTTTCGATATATATCTTATCATAATAAACAGTTGTACTATTTTTGTGCCGCAGGGCAATGTATTTACGACATTATATTATTTTGTTGGCCATGATGGATGTACTAGTTATCATTAGATTGTATTTATGTGTTATCTTGTATGTAGTTACTATATGGTATAGACTCATATACTAGACTGGATATGTATATAATTATGAGGAGATGTTGCCCAAAATTTGTTATTTGTATATATATCATTTCGGCTTTTATGTTATATGCATATTAGTTGATTAGTTGTATGCATTTACAGTGTAGAATATGGGGTTTGGTAGTTACTGTATATAAGTTTGTTTGTAGTAGCATCATCGAGTTAGCTTCTCGTTTATAGAGTTTTGATTAAAAAAAAATATGGCAAAAAAAAAAAAGTTTAATTTGATTAACTTGTTTTAAAATGTGTATTACATGAGAGCTGGTTCGAGGTTGTTACAGTATGGGAAATGACAGAAATATAATTGAGATTATTATATTATTTAATGAAACAAAAAACAAAAGTAACTTTTCAAAGCACCTATACTACCGCTTACAAAAGTATCCTTAGAAAGTAGAAACAAATTATTAAAAGTATGTGATTTAGGCCTAGTTTGGGAATGTCGTTATTTTTTAAAATCTATTTCTTAAAATTTCTTTTGAAAGTTGATTTTAAAAGCGAGTATAATCATAGTATTTGGTAAATAAATTTTAAAAATTGTTTTGATAAATAGTATACTATTTGGTAAAGTGGTATTTTTTATTATAAAAAGAAAAAGATAGGTATGTATTAGGAATATAATAAATATAATTGAGGTTATTATAATAATTAATGAAAGAAAAAACAAAAGTAACTTTTCAATTCATCCTTAACACTGTTTCCAAAAGTACTCTTAAAAAAATAGAAACAGATTATTAAAAGCAGGTATTTTAAAATTTACCAAACATTTAAGGCAATAATTTTCAAGAAAAAAACAAATGAAGAAAGCAACAAGTAATCACAAACTGGCCCTAGAATTTACCAAAAATCTCAAGTTATAATATAATATATATATATATATATATATATATATATATATAAACCAGATACAGATGACAAATAGCAATTTTAAATTGGCCCTAAGTCCCCTAGCGGACCGTTGGCCACTTGCAGTTATTTTTAGATTTGTTTAATCATGAGCCATACTTATAATTGTTCTTGTATTTATTTCTCTTGGTGACAAACCCAAGTTGATTTCAGCATTGTCTTTGTATTGGATTTTCAGATGGTTACACCTTATATCATGATGGTCCCATGGAGGTCATCTTTATATGTTTTCTCCAAAGTCAGAGACCCCTTTGTTTCTTTCAACAAGTTAAAATTTGTCTTAGTTTATTATTTAGAGGTTGGCCTGGACCTCGAGACAGGATCCTATTGCTCATGAAATAGATTAAAAGAATATTAACAAGTTAGTACAACACATAAATAAAAAAAAGTATATATTCATTGTTAACAGAAATGTTTTGGTAGTTCATTGTTGCTTTGGGGAATGGAGGAGCGTCTCCGGCAAGAATCTTGGTGGTGATAGAAAAGTTAAGAACAACGGTTAAATCGAAATAGAGAATTTATAGAGCTAAGACTATACGTAGATGATCATGAGAATTGCAAAGAAATTGAAGTCGAAATCAAAAATTGAAAATTACCTACCGCGGCCCGAATCTCGGAGATCCAAGAATGAAAGTTGTTTTCCCTTTTTAAAGAAAAAAATAAAAACAAAAAGTTTGAAAGAAAAGAAAAATAGGAAAACATCGCATTTTATCGCCACATTTTACTGCAGCATTTATATCAGAGTGCACATAAAGGAAAATATACATATAGCTTGCCAAGTATATAATAATCATGGCAAAGATAAAGTGAACATCCAATTTACAATATAATAGCAAGCTACAAGCTTGTCAAATATGTATCATATTATACCTTATTCTTGTCTCATATAGATCACCCTCTGAGACAACAAATACCTATAATATACAAAATATACATCAACTACTGTACTACTACAACATAGTTAAGGCCTGAAAATAAATACAACAACTACGCATGAGACCATGCAAAATAATACATCAAAATATATCTTCAAAGAATATATCTACACAATGTATGTCCAATCTTAAGGACGACACTTTTCCGCCTCCGCATCTGCATCGCAAGTTGAATACAATATACAAAAGAAAATGTATGAGTTAGTCTGCAAAATAATATGATAAATGTGATGATATGCGGTACCTCAAGTGTAACATGAATACGCATGTGTTGGCATAACATTGTATCATATTCATACCTAACATTGTCGTCCTTAAGAGGCTAGTACCTCTTTCGCTTTTAAAACAATGCTATTATTTCTCTCCCATATGGTGATGCCAACCATAACCTTCATTAACCCGCCTCCAGCATGGTGACGCCAATCATAACTTTCATTAGCCTGCCTCCCGCATGGTGACGCTAGTCAATGGTGATTCCCTGCGTAGGTTTCCCGACTTTTATGATAAGGTGCTAAGACTTCTCTTTAAATTCATTTTCCTCGTCAATAGGTTGACATTTGTCTCGATAAGAAATTCAAAGGGACTTAACCTAATTAATGTAACGCAACACATTTATTCTGGAAACTTTACTTCTAAATCAACAATGTTTTTTCTTTTCATAACGACGCATTCTTCACATACCTTGCATGAAAAGGTATCGCCTTAACCACACCATCGCATTTAAACATCGCTTTGAAATCATCTTTAACCTCGCAACACATCGCTTTTAAAACCTCTCTATCACATTTCAAAACTTCAGTTTTCAATTTTCATTTGGAAAAAATGCCACTCCATTTCACGATTATATGATATGTGCGTCAATATGAGTCATATTTTACACCTACATATGCTTTGTAATTTAAATAATAAACGAAGAAATTACATAAATAACACGTAAGAAAAAAAATAAACCAATACAAAAATTACATGTTAAGGTATAGCACATAAACTCACACTTATACTGTTATTCTGTAGACTACTCGTACCTCACTTCATACTAGAAGACTCCCGAAACATCAAGCAAGAAAACCCCAACTTTACCTCCACTTAGCCCCACAATTTGATCTATTAAACAGCTTCAGATTGCCACACACCTAGATATAAGAACAATCTATGCAAGATAAGGAATAAAGATAACAACTTTGTTTCAACGTACTTCAAAAGCACGAAAATTGAGACATCATGAACGAAGGAAATAGAAGGCAAGACTTGCCTCAAAAGGAATATCTCTCAATGATGGAATCCAAATCTTCGCTTAAAATTGATAGACACGGTCTCGAGCTAGACGAAGCGGAGTTGAGAAGATCAAATCTCTAAAAGTCACCAATTCACACCCTCTTACTTTCGACATGCGGAATGAAGATAAGAATGAATATGAAAAAAGTGTTTTTTGAAACTTAAAGAAAGATAAAAAATTGAAACAACACATTTTTTTATCTGTCTGTAGGCTTGGAGTAGGTTGTTTGTAAGTCGTTTGGCACCGGACACCCTCCAGATAATATAAAATTTTTAAAGTCTTGGCTTGAAAATATCAACTCTGGAACGTTTTCATGGAGGCTATCTGGAGCCTTGGGCCCACTTTATACACATAAATATACATATATGCAACATACAACATACAATACATACTATAATTTTGCATATTATACTACATAGTATGCAACACTTAACAACGTAATACATGCACCATTTCTATGCCATATTAATGCCTCAATACACATACAACGCAACACCATACTTATGCATTCACAATGCATAAGATACAACCCGCTATAATGCAATGCTCCAAGTTAACATTACATGCTTATACCTTACTTATATGCACCCATGCTCCATACAACACATCTTATACTTGTACAATGTCAATGTGCAAGTTAACTCTGTACATTATGCTACACTTGTATCAAAATGCAACATGTAATCATCACTTAAAAATGAAAAATTAACTTGGAATTTCCCGGATGTTACATCCTTTCTATGTTATGATATTTCATCCATGAAATTTGCATGCACTACTCAAAATAAAACACGTGCTGGAATTCTTGAAGAACCCCATAAACTTCACCCGCATATCTGCCTCACTCTTCCACATTATCTTTTATGTTAACCCACTTTTCCATACTTGATCTCTTGGGTCTAAGATCTGAATCGATCACACCTCATACAAAACGTCTTCTTCGACATACAAGTCGTCGAAGTCAATCACATGCGACAGATCCCAAATATACTTCCGAAGCGTTGATACATGAAAAATAGGGTGTACACTTAACAACTGCAATGGCAACCTAAGACGATACATCACTTTTCCTACCACCTCGAGAATTAAGAAAAGACCAATGTATCTCAGCGAAAGTTTACATTTCTTGCCAAACCTCATTATTCTCTTCTTTGGAGACACTTCAAAAACATGTGATCACACACTTCAAACTCCAACAGACATCTTTGCTTGTTGGAGAACAATACAATCGTCCATACAATGCTTCGATTGGAGCCATCTCGATGCTAGAATGGTAACTATTGTTGTATATGAACTCTATCACGCTCATATGCTCTTCCCAATCCCTGCCAAAGTCTAGCACACAAGCTAGAAACATGTCCTCTAAAGTTTGAATCATCCTTTTAGAGTGACCATTAGTTTGTAGATGAAAGATTGTACTCATCGCAAATTAGAGACTCGACCAAAAATGTGAAACAAAATGAGGATCATGATCCGACACTATAAATACAAGAGTCAAGTGCAAATGAATAATCTAATTGATATACTTTTGACAAAGCTTTTCAACTGAATCAGTAGTACATATCGGAAGAAAATAGGTAAATTTAGTCAGATGATCCACAATTACCCAGATTGCATTACAATCCGGACTTGATCTCCACAATCTTACAAAACAATTCATCGTAATTTATTCCTACTTCCACTCAGGAATGGACAACAGATGAAAATACCCACCTGGACGTTTATGCTTGGCCTTAACTTGCTGACACGTTAGACAATAAGACACAAAATTTGTCACATCTTTCTTCATATCGGGCTACTAGAATTGACACACAACGTTATGAAACATCTTCATACCACCTACATGAATTGCCAAACGAGAGTGATGAAATTCGAGAAGAACCTAATCCCGAACCAAAACAATCGACCTTGGAAATGAAATCTATTGTCATAAAAAATGGTCCACCGATCTAGACCATGATTACAAGAACTCGTACACGGAAGAAATTAGACTCGTCATCAACATGTTGAGCTTCAATCACGCAAATAATCAATGTCAGATGGACTTTGATAGTAAACAATGATGCATTTCTTTCCACCTCCACATACTCCAAACTAAATTCATTCTGAATACACATCATATCATACTCATCCACTACCAAACACGCGATAGAATACCAAGTCTTATGACTCAATGAATCCAGGACCTCGTTTGCCTTATTAGGATGATACTCAAGATCAAAGTTATACTGATCTAAGTACTCCATATACTTCCACTGGTGCATATTCAAATCACGCTGCATAAACTCATATTTAAGCAAATTTGTGATCAGAAAAGATTTCAAAATTTTCACCGTATAGATAGTGTCGCCAACACTATGGCACCAAGTTCTATGTCATGCGTCGAATAGTTCTTCTCATTCACTTTCAACTATCGAGATACATAGGCTACCACCTTCTCAAGTTTCATCAACACTCAATCAAACCCTTTCTTTGACGCATTACAGTACACAATATAACTGACACCTAGCTCCAGAATGATCAGAATTAGAGCCGAAAACAATGCCTTAAAAGTAAGAAATCACTCATCGCACTGGGAGTTCCACTTGAACTTCACCCCTTTATAAGTAAGTCGAGTCATCAGTGCAGCTAAAAGCGAAAAGTCTTGAACAAACTGACAATAATATCCTGCAAGTCCCAAGAAACTACCTATTTCAAACACAAATATTGGTTATTCCTATTCAGTAATGGCCTCGAATTTAGAAGGATCAACTATCACCCCACTTTCCGATACCACATGGCCGAGAAAACAAATTCTCGCGACCAGAATTCACATTTCAGAAATTTATAATATAACTTATGTTCCTGAAGAGTCAAAAGAACAACACATAAATGCTCTTAATGTGCCTCCTCAATAGGCGAATAAA